>JAJOOO010004892.1:0-42353 GCA_029582685.1 Solanum piurae | reverse complement strand
ATATTTAGTCATGTAACTAATACTTATTAAACTTATTTTAGCATGATTTAGTACTTTTAAATTATGATAATTTTCATTATGACTTGTTAATTTGCAATATTTGTTTTACGTGATTTCATTATTATTATTATTTTGTTGGATATTTTAGTGTCATTACTCATATCATATTTTGTGTTATTTTCTTAAGAAACACCTTAGATAGTTGTATTTTGGTAGGATTAAATAAATTTTTGACGTACAAGTAAATTATATGTTTGTATGAATACTTTATCGAAAAAACCCAAAAATCCGAAAAATCCCGAAGTTGAAAAATCCGAGTTTTGTTGGTTTGGTTTGATTTATAGATTTAAAAATCCGACACAAATGATTTGGTTTAATAGTTGAAAAACCCGAACCAACCCAATCATGTACACCCCTAAGCCTATCCATATCTACCTATTATGTCAATTACGTTTTGTAACTATGGAATTGATGAACTAGATATCAGATTCTTCATGGGCAGTTACACCTTAGACTTATCTTGACCAACCACTAGAGGCGGAGTTAGGTGGGGGTTCGAATGAACCCACTAGTTTTTTCGTAGATTCTGTGTTTTAATTAGAAAATTAAATAAATATATATGTATATTAATTTGTGAACTTCCAACAAAAGGATTGACAACTCAATGATAAGAAATGAGCGGTGGAATTGCCTTTCATACTAGTGTTGTAGGTTCAAACCTTTTTTTTATTTATTAAAGGAAGCCTGTTTTGCAATATTTTTCTCTTCTGTCCTAAAATTTAGAAGCTCAAAACTCTTAATTTTGGCCCCACCATCTTGACCAACTACCTCCATCCTGAATGTGTAGTTACACCACTTTCCTTTCTCTTGTCTTGACGAGCCTATACAACTTCGTTAATTTTTCACCTATGTACGCTAGTTCCTCATACAAATATTCAAATACGATTATGTTAATCATCGTGATTGTTGTCCTCTCTTCTTACAGTCTCATACCCCTCTCTAGGGGTGTATAATCGAACCGAAAATTGAACCAAACCGTAAATCGAATTAAATTGAAAAAAAAACTCGATTAATAGTTTAGTTTGACTTGGTTTGGTATAGGAAAAAAAACACGGCTATGCTTTGATTGATTTGATTTTAACTAAAAAAAGTCAATCGAGACCAAATAACCCGACATTATATTATATTTCATACGTAAAAGTATTTATTTTGATATAATTTTTAAATATTTCTTATACTTTTTATCTTTTAACATATTATTTCATGTTTTTGAACTTACAATTTTAAATGGTCCAATTGAGGTTATAGTCCAGTTTTTGCGCAACTTGTAAAGATTATGAAAACTTACCAGTTTAAGAGGAAAAAATGATGTTTAGTTGAGAAAAGAGAGGAAACAATTTGTAAAGAGAGAGAGAGAGCGCAAAATCGAGCAAACCTGAGCAAGAAGAGAGAGAGGAGACAATGATTTCTTTTACCACGTTTTAAATATGTTTGAATGTTATTAAGATGTCCCTACAGATCTGATTCTAATACGTAAATTATTAAGATTTAGACCTAAAAATCAAATATTAGTTGAATCAGAATATGATTAAAAATGATTAAGTGCAAATAAATGAGCCCAAATATGAATAGATTTAATTATTGGGACAAAATTGTACCTTCTTCCTTTATGGAGGGACCTGCAAATTGCAATTGCACTCAATTTAGTACCTAGCAAAAAAATACAGAGAGAGTATTTGTATGCATGATTACTCTATTCATGCCCATTTTTAACTTCCTTTAATTCGACTTTCAGTTTCAGCGGAGTTCATTCTATGGAATTTGAACCCTCAGAAGTTTCTCTGCAGCGCCTCGCCACTACAAGGTAATTGCAACTGCAATGGAGATACTATAGTTTTTTACTTCAATGGGGTTTTTGTTTTTGCTTATTAATTTGTTCATATAAGTTAACAAACCACTTTCCTAAAGTCTAAACCCTGTTATTGCGATACTAATAAGTCAAAACAATTTCTGCTTTTTGTCCTTTTCAATAGATGCTTTCACCATTATACTTCGAATTTGTCATTTTTTGTTTTTTTTACAAGTGTGGTGTCCGGCCAGCTTTCCCACACCTCGACTAGTTTTACCGTGTGGAAAGAATTACGTAGTGTTTTTGTATGTGCTGAGATTTGAACTTGAGACCTCATGTTCTCAACCCACTTCGTTGACCACTAGGTCACACACTTGGGTGCTTGAATTTGTTAGTATTTGTTTGTGGATGGAAGGAGTAAAGACATAATCTTGTATAAAATTTTGATTTTCATTTGCCTGAATGTGTTTGCTTATGTTCTGTATGTGATGTCAGGCACAAGTGTTCTGCTTGTTTCAAGCAGTATAAGAAGAAAGAACATCTCATTGAACATATAAAAATGTCTTATCATTCGGTTCATGACCCTAAATGTGGTGTTTGTAACAAGCATTGCAAATCGTTTGAATCACTAAGGGAGCACGTTGCTGGTCAGTTATTGTGCTTAGACTATGAATTTCTTTAGGTGTAAATGCTCTCTAAGCTTTCTTTTCACTTAACATTTAGGTCCATTGTCCAAAGTGAAATGTTCAAGCGTCTTTGCAGAAAGAGGATGCATTTTGTGTCTGAAAATCTGCAGCAGCGTGGACTCTCTCAACGAGCATAAGGAAATATGTCATCTAGCCACTCCTCGACCCATTGTGAGTTGATGAATTTTCTCTCTGGATGCATTCTAAAGAATCAGTTGCACTTAGATACTCTAGATGTATGTTTAGTTGCTAGATTGTGTATGTATAATTGTTGTAGGATCCAGTAGAGATGCTTTATTCAGAAGACGAAGTGGATATAAGTAATGGAATTAGCAGCATAAGAAGTCGGGAAGCAGTTGCCATAGATTGTGAAATGGTTGGAGGGGGAAGTGATTGCTCACTAGACCTTTGTGCAAGGGTATGCCTAGTTGACGAAGATGAGAAGCTTATTTTTCACACTTATGTTCTACCTCAGATTCCTGTGACTGATTATAGGTATCTGCTGGCAAATTAACATATATATTTATAGTGTGTGGTGACATTTTTAGCATTGCACCTTTTCATACTTCCTCATCATTGTGTGCCAGGTATGAAATTACTGGTATAACGGAGGTAAATCTACGAGATGCCATGCCTCTGAATGAAGTCCGGGAGAGAATTCTCCAGATTCTTCACAATGGAGAGTCAATTAGTAGAGTAAGATTGGATGGTGGAAGAGCAAAAGTACTTGTGGGCCATAACCTTGAGAGACACCTGGATTGCTTGAAGATGAATTATCCTGATCATCTTTGGAGGTAAGTTTATGTTGTATTTTCCTTTCTAATAAATGAAAGTCATTTTCTCGGAACCTTGAATCCTGTATTATGTCCAGACATGGTCCTGATCTGTATTAGGTGTATTACACCATTCACTGCCATACATTAACATGGACGGTTTGTTTATCCATAATTTGACATAACATGCTTCTTCAAGAGCACCAAAATAGTCAAGGTGAGCTCAATCTGGCCTGGACAACACCGTTCTTAAAAAGTAAAAGAAAAAGGGAGTAGCTTATAATTGACTATTGTTGTGGGTGGAACATTAATGCTTAAGTTAAAGTAGATTTGTTCTTGATATGGACCTATTAACTCGCTTAATCAGGTACTGATGTCAAGAAGCCTAGTATTTTTTCCAAGGCCCTTGCTGCATGTTTTTTATTTGGTCACTTAGGTAAGGCATAAAATGGCCCTATTTGTGTAATTTCCAACCCCTTAGGTTTTTTTTGATGTTCCTCTAAATGCTGGTACATTAATCCTTCTACTTGCTGGGATCATCCAAATATTTACTCCACCCCAAGTACCATTATACCCCCACCCCACCCCACCCAAGAAGACAAATTTCTGACTCCTCTCCAAGAACTGGTTTTGAACTCCCACATCATCAAGTTAGAATCTCTATACAGATAAAAATAAGGTTAAGAGTCTTTAGCTATTTTTATGCAGAATTTGGTCGTATCATGATTTCAATATAAGCAATTATGTCCAGCACCATCCATTATAATCCTTCTGGCCTAATCCATTTTCTGTAAAATGATTTTCTCGAGTTGAGGGTCTATCAGAAACAATCTCTCTACCTCAGAAGCATAGGGGTAAGGTCTGTGTACATCTCCCCTCCCGACACCTCACTTGTGAGAATCTTCTTGATGTTGTAATCACTCAGAACTGCTGAATTGCTATGCATCAGTATCAATGATAGCTTATGTTTCACTTTTACGTGTGGTGAAACCTGTAAAAACAAATTCAAGAAATTTGGATCTAGTAAAATATGTGTATATTTGTTAAAATTCAAGGTCGGTACCTAATAAATGTGTTAGCTTAAAAGTCAAGGTTAGAACTTCATAAACTTGTTCATTTAAGTCCTCCCATGATGCCTTGATTTCCTTCCATCAATGGGAGAATATGTGGTCGTCACGGAAAGTTGATCAGCGAGCTTGTGCTGACTTTTCTTGTACTCCATTTTGACAAATTCGAACAGAAGAGATGAAGATAAAATTAACAATTATCATATCAATTGTTCACGTTCTCTGTATTTGTCTGTCAAGTTGGGTAAATGGAAATGCGATTTCCATATGCCTTGGAGATATTTTCTGCACGAGATTCATCCCCCTATCCATGGCCTGAAATACTCATGTCTTGCCTTCATTCTATGCAGAGATACTGCAACATATCGCCCCCTGATGAAGACCAATTTCGTCAGCCACTCTCTGAAATATCTAACCAAGACTTATCTAGGGCAAGTAACTTGCTCACTCTCATGTTTCTCGTTTAGTTTTATTTTATCTTCGTATTTTTGTTGCTCAGGTTTGTCCATTATATTCCCATAGTTCGTTTAACTTTGATATCCCCCTGCTAGCGAAGAAAATGTTCAGTCACTGTTGGTTTCTTGTTTACATGGAGCTTGAACGAGGCAATTCAGGCCCTCTTTCGTGCTATGCTAACTGAAATTTTTGGCCCGAAACAGATATGATATCCAAGTTGGTTTCCATGATCCTTACCAAGATGCAGTGTCTGTCATGTGGTTGTATAAGAGGATTCGCTCACAAGACCACCCAATGGAAGGGACTATTAGGGTATCAAATTCACCAGCTCAAAGCTTTAGCAGTAGTTCTGATCCATGGAAATCCATGGCACACGAGAACATGACGCCTAATGAGCTCTTAGAGATATCAAGACCCAACTATAAGTGCTGGTGTCTAGATTCACGGGATGCAGCGCAGAGGTGAGTGATGGTGATGCTCTTGCCTGAAGAAAAGTTGGCTATCTACACATTTTGTTTCTACTTGCTAATATAGAAGTATTTCTTCTTCTTATTTAAAAAAAAGCAGATTCCTCTGCTTTACTGTCACATTAGTCACTCTTGTATGTTACGTTGAAAAGGAGAGTTTTATTGCATATATATAGCAAACAATGCAAATGAAAAGAAGAGTTTTATTTCATATATATAGCAAACAATGCAAATGAAAAGAAGAGTCATGTTTAACACGGAATTTAAGAAAGTAATGTGTAGGATTTTTGAATTTTGTGGTTTTAAGAAACAAGAGTCAAATGTACCAAATTGTTCTTTAATCTTGTGGTTTAAACATGTCACGTAAAAAGTTGGAACTGAATAGCTGTCAAAAAAAGGAAAGAGATTTTTTTTAAAAACAAATTAAAAAGAAAAATAGGGAAAACAATTGAAACAGAGGTAGAATATTTCTAAGGGTGAGGTTTTTAAAATTTTAACTTTGGAGTTCCCACTTTGAAAGGGATATTTAGGTAATTTAACTTTTCAATCTACGGGTTCCTTGATTTTAACATACTAGTATTTGGCCACGTGCGTTGCATAATAATTCTTATAAATTTATATTTTTAAAAATAATAAACTATTATCTTGTGCATATTTTAATACTTAACATTGTCTTAAATTAAAAAAAATATCAATATATTGAAAAAGATAAAATTCCTCATATTTCTAGTCTTCTAGCACCTTTGTGCATGATATCTCTTCGTGTAGTTTCATCTCCAAATACACTACCAGCCACATTTGTATCATTTCTCAATAATTTAACAATGAAAAAGAAAATAATATAAGAAGATACATTTAAAGAAAATTTATAGAACTAAAAGGAAAGTATATCGAATTAAATATAAAAGTGAGAGAAGAAGAATGACAAATTGATATCATATCAATCGTTCTAATGACTCATAATAATGGTTTAAATTTTACAATGTCACAATAAGTTGTTAGTAAATAAATAAAATTGTTAATGATAAAAATCTTGTAGTATAGAAAGAAATCAAGAGTGTGAGCATGTGAGACATCTGAAATAATTCTTCCGATTAATAGTCAACTCAATACAAAATTGGAGAAATCTCACATTTTAGTTTACTTATTACCATTATCCCCTATAAGTTTTACAAATCTCCAAAATCCCTCATTTTCGCGCATCAGATTAGTGTATCTCGCGCATCAGATAGTGTATCATGTATAAAATGTACATTAGATTAGTGTATCTTGCGCATCAGATTAGTGTATCTCACGATTATATAGTGTATCATGTATAAAATATACATCAGATTAGTATATCATGTATAAAATGTAATGTATCTTACTTAACGATTAATGTATCTCGCCCATCAGATTAATGTATCAGCGCTTATATTATTGTATCCGTTTTGAGGGATTTCTGTAATTATAAACTTTTAAGAAATAGATTGTAATTTTGCCTTAAAAGTATGTGATTTCTGTAATTTGCCCCTCAATATATTTGACTTAAAGCTTCGTTATTAATTTCAAACTCTTCAAATTCTTTATGTTTTTATTAACTAATATTTAATTAATTAAATAATTTAAATATTTTAATTTAGAATAAGGGTAAAATGATAATTCAACTTTGCACTTTAGAGTAATATATGAATATGAATGAATGATGATGATATGATGTAACATAATATAATAATAATAATAATAATAATAATAATAATAATAATAATAATAATAATAAAAATTATATGGTATGAATTGTATATCCCGTGAGTATTAATAATAGTACTTAAGTTATTGTGTGGAAAATAACAACGCAAAAATTATTGTGCGATAAATAATTATGCATGATTGTCATTTTAAGACATTTTATCTGCAGGTTATCTACGTGTTGCAGTCAGAGGCGGAGGTAGGTGAGGTTTAGTGGTAGAGTCATAAATTTTATTAAGGGGGTCCAAAAATAATGGAGAGTGATTGTCAAAATAAAATAAAAAAATATTATGCTATTTGGGGTTCAAACCTAAAACTCCTCCATTCAAATCGACACCCATTACCACTGCGTCAAAGACATAGCTTTTGTCAAGGGTGTCCAACTTTAAATATATATCCTTTAAATGTAGAATTTGACATATACATATATATAACGCAATTTTCCGACGAAGGGATTCATGAGTTCGGACGAACCCATTACTTTTTCGTAGACCCTATATTTGTATTAAAAAATTACATAAATATATGTATATTAACATGTGAACCCCTAAAAAAATTGACTTAAAACTCTCAAACTCCTAAACTTGGCTCCACCTCTGATTGCAGCATCTAGTTTACTTCATATTTTATCATGTAATAAATAACAATATAGTATGTATGTCGAGTTTAAATACCGATTATAAATATTTCATCTGTTATGCAAAGAACATCGTAGTAATGTAAGAACTTATCTAATAGGTGAAATGATATTTGACTAAAAGCCTATAAGTTTAGTACATTATCGCATCATGTCTTGATCATATTTATGTTTATATCGTTATATTGAATGTTTTAAGCTCATTAACTATTTTCTATGGGGATATCAAAATGGGCCCCTTGTTTTGCTATTTAACCAAAACGAACAAATCACTCGATCTTGAGCGAAATGTCTTTTCATTTAACTAATGACAGATGACAAGAACCCACAAAAGAGCTAGGCTAACGGAATTCGTTGACAAATTTTACATTCTTTCTATATTTCTTGTTGATTATGAATTCTAGTTATGTTTTGAGCAATATTAATCACGAGTAGCTTAATTTCTTCTCTAGGATTTTGATACAACATTTTAAAGGATGAATTTTTGATAGAACATTTTAAAGGACGATAGTTTGATAGTGTTTAGTTTGCTTTTCCTTCTCGATTTGTTCAACAATGCCTTGATGGTCGTTAGTTAAGCCTCTTGATAAACAAAATATCATTATATATCGCTATATATGTGAACATATTATAGGATAGAGTTTTGATTGTGTTTAAAATTTTTTTACTTCTCTATTTTTCAATGGCAGCTTCAACTAACAACCATCAAAGCATAGTTGAAAAATAGAAAAGTAAAAAAAATTAAACACTATAAAAAATTCAACCTATAACATGTTATATCTATATATATATATTGTTAATCAAGGAGGCTTAGAAATAATATAGTATTAGATCTTAGTTGACTAATGTAATGGGATAAGGAAACAGTGATGGGATAAAAAAAATTATGTTGTTTGGTTGTCATGTTTGGGATAACTTATCCTATCATTTATATCATAGTGATGGGATAAGTTATCCCAGGATAGCTAACCCCATGATAACTTATCTTGGGATAACTTGTTTCCAACCAAACGACCCGTTAGAGATTAATTGTTACTCCCTCCATTTCAAATTAATTTAATTGTTGAGGTGTTTCACACCCTTTAAGAAAAGAAGATTAAGACATAAATTATGCATAACTTTCCATTTTTACCCTTATTAATTATTTTCAAATTTATGATTAAAATAACTAAACACTAATTAATAACTAATTCCAATACTAACTAATGAAGGGTAAAATTGGAAGAGAACATTCTAAAAGTAGTCTTAAAAATTGAATAATTAAGTTAATTTGAAAAATGAAAAATGTTTCAACAATTCAATTAATATGAAATGAAGGAAGTACTGGATAATGGTATTAAATCTTAGATGACCAAGATAACTTAGTTATAAAGAGATTAATCGCTAGATTTAAAAGTAATTAAGATTAAAATTAATGAAGCTTTGGCGTGGTGTCGTGAATAGGTTGCATTACTAGCTAGGATTAGTTCAAGAGAATAACACCAAAAAATTACAAGTTCAAGAGAATAACACCAAAAAAATACTACAATTGGTAGAGATAATTGTGATTAGTTAAGACTCACGATCGATGAAGAATAGTTCAATATTATTATAATTAATATGTTGAGAATTTCTTTCAATAATTAGGGAAATCATTATCCTAGGCCTTTTTAATTATTGAAAGAACTTCACATTATTTTACTTGATAATTTTATTGTTTTTAATATTTAATTTTGGGATAAAACACAAATACATCCCCCCCCCATAATTATATCCAAATTCAGTGACACACCTAAAATTAACTGGGGTTCTATTACTCGTTGAACTCATTTAATCTATATTTTTGTGCCCCTTTATGCTGACGTGGAGCCAAGACCCAATTCAAGTATCAGTGATATACATACACCACCATGTGTATAAATTAAACTAAGTTAATACATGTAAATTTTTTAAATTTCTTTTTGTCATGTTTAAACTTTTTTTTTTACCTTCATTCATTATATTTTTCTCTTTTTTTTTTCTATTTATTTTGTTTGTTCTTTTTATTTTCTTTGTCTTCGATTACTTTTGATTTGATTTTAAATTTAATTTCAATTGTTTTTTATTTAAAATAAATTAATTTGGGACGGATATCAAAATAAGTGAAAGAACTCAAATAAAACATAAAAAACGTTAAAATTAAAGGACATTTTTATTAATTTTTTTTTTTTAAAAAAGAAAATCTTTTTAAAAAAAGACATATTTTTAAAAAATAATTAAAATTGAAAAGATAATAACTCAATGAAAGAAAAAATAAAAAGTTTAAAGTGGGGAGGAGAATAAATATCTTATAAAAGAAAGAAATGAAAATAATTAAATGTATATAACTTATTCTACAATGTCCAATTAAAAAAGGACATGTGCCCATATTTATCGGATTTTTTCATATTTTTTGCTCACTTTCTTCCAAGAGAGTGAATATACTCTCTATGTCACATCAACACAAAAGGAGCAAAAAATACTGAAAATGTGTTTAGGAGATAATGAGACCTTAGTTAAGTTTAGGTGAGTCATTAGAATTTAGAGTATAGTTCAAGGGTACTTATGTCTTGTCCCTTTAATTTTCTTAGTTTACAGAATAAATTTGTGACAAGACACAAGTACCCCCTTGAACTATAACCGAAATTGCAGCGACACACCGTAAATTAACTAGAGACTTATTACCCCCATCCCTCCCCCAGGGGGCATATAACACCCCGAAAATTTCTAAGCTAGGATTCAAACCATTCTTCATTTGCGTATAAGGTCGTATCGGGTGATTCTTAAATTTTTCTTAGGTGTTAAGGTCAATTTTTTAGTGTGGGAATGATTTTGGATATGAATTAAGGTCACTAGAATCCCCTAGCACAAAGTTGAGTTGAAAGCTTCTTTACTGATTAAGTTTTGATAGAAGATTCTACTTAGGTCAACTTCAAACAATCATATCTCTAATTATGAATAAACCATGACTTATCAAATTAAAGGTCTATGAGTTTTCTTTTCAACACCATCAAATTTGCCTCATTTCGAGTTTGAAGTAAAAAGTTATGACCATTTTACAAGAGACTACAACAATAGACTTTTCTGAGTCAGTGACCTACAAATCACTTCTACGAGTCGTAAAAAGAGCTATGAATCGTACTGTTGACTCGTGAGTAAAGTACTGAAAGTCAAATTTTTGGGTCCAATTCCTATAGACCCATCTACTGACCGTAGAAGCTTTTACATGTCATAGTTTGGTCTCGTAGAATGAATCTTTTAGCCTTAAAACTTCAATATGAATTCCACGAATATGATCTATGGTTCGTAGATCAAATCACCAATCACATATGACCCCGTGAAAGGTTTTCAACAACTTTTTAAGTGGGATTTCTGTTGTTGTCTTTTCTCACTTTTCCTAAGCCCAAGCCATGACATTTTAACTTCAATTAGGGAAATATATTCCACCAAGTACTCAATTTTTTTTAATTCTACGCTCTCAACTCCCCAACTCAAAAACAAAATTGCAAGAAAGACAAAAAATAGGGTTTCAAGGCTTCCAATCAAGTTAGTCTTTAAACTTCTTCAAGAACTTTGTTCTTCCAGGTATGTAAGACTATTCATAGTGTTGGACTAATTTCATCCTCATGCCCTACATCTAAATTCAGTCAGTAAAAGTTAAATCTAGTTTCTACTCAAAGTTCTATGATTTTTTCTGAATTCGAATTGAGTTCTTATTCCGAGTTTGATTTCCTAATTATGAGATTATGGTATTCTATTCATTGAGATCCTTGAATTGTTGTTCATTCTTATATTTTCACATGAACTCTAATTAATAAGATTTTTTTGTTCGATTATTTTCATGCATTGATTTTGAAATTTAAAGTGGGTCAAAGTATATTTTAAAAGTATTATTTTTAGAAGAGTTTTAAGGGGAACATTAATGGCCCTAAATATATTATTTTTACATTGAGAAATAAAATATTGTTTTAGGAAAAGTATAAAGAGTTTTTCAGAAGCATTTCAGTCAGATAAAGAGAAGTTCTATTACCCTTAAAGAGTGTATTATTTTCACATTGAAAAGAGAATACTATTTTCAGAAAGGTATAAAGAGTTTTTCAGAAAGATAGAGTACATATGAGTTACCTCTTAAAGAAGCCATTTTAGGAGCTTATCTCTATCCGAGATTACTTTTACTTGAGCATTGAGTTGTATATATTTTGGGACTAGTATTAAGAACCGATATGGGAGAACAGTTCAGCAAACTCACATTTCTCATAAACCACGTTGCCGGCGTGGGTTAGGATTGCAACGACTCTTGGGCGACTCCTCACAACTTTTCATAAAACCTTTTAATGGATCCACGAGTTGAGTTTGTTCTATACCTCGACAAGGTATAGGACAGTTCTAGCAGTGTGGACGAAATGATGTATCATCACGAGGCTTATAGTGATGGTTGTCGATTAGCGAAACCCCCCAGTAAAGTAAAGTGTGTGTGTAATAGATGTTTTAATTTAATATTTTCTATTATTGTATCCTTACAGTAAGAGCTTAAATAATTTTTCATCATAATTTATACTTTATTTCAGCTAAGTTACCTTCAGACTTTCAGTTCAGTTATTTTTTATTCAACTTGTAACACCCCGAAAATCTAATGACCTAAGGTAGAGCCTAACTTGTAGCCTAGTGTCCTAAATAGGGTTAACATGAAGATAAGAGTCGTAAAATGACTTTCCTAACTTAGTACTAAGGTTTTAGTCCCTAACGTCAAGGTATGGCCCCCTTGAGGAGGGCCAAGAGGGTTGCCCTAAAAAGCTGTCAAAAATAGCTTGGTCTACGAGAGGGGAACCCACACCACGTGGGTGGATTCATGCCCCATAGGTGGGGGTCATGAGTCAATATTTAGTCTTCCCCTTGGCTCCTTAAAATCTCCAAGTTTCTGAACCAAATAACGCCTTGCCAGTACGGGGCGTCACCCCACCTACGGATCGTAGGTGAGGGTCGTGGGTTGAGACTTAGTCTCCCCATCCCTTCCCTGATTTTCCCCCTCTATGACCCAAACGACGAACCAACAGTACGTGGCGTCACCCCACCTACGGACCGTAGGTGGGGTCTGCAAAAGCTGCCCCCATTCGGCCAAAGAGTCTAATATTTTTATTAATTCCTATTTTAATTATTAAGGGTGGGGACATTTTATATTAGTTATTTAGACATATATAAGTATATATTAACTAGTAACCACCTATTTTAACACCTAATAACGCACAAGACTCAAACTAAACCAACTTCCCTCTAAAAAATTCTTTCTCTAAGACTCCATTGAAGAACAAGGTCAAGGTCAATATATGGGTTCAATAACCAACCTTTCTTCTCCAATTTCGTGTGGAATTCAACTTAAGGTATGGATGCTTTTTATTCTTGGGTAGCTACCACCCAAGAAGCCCCTTCAAACTATGTTTTGAAATCCCCCAAACCTAGGGTTTTCAATCTAGTCATGGGTCTTCTTCCAAATCGATTTCAATTGTGTACTTATAATTTATTATGATTGATTATGATGATTTATGATTGGATTAATGGAGTATTGTTGGATTTTGATGAAAACCTCCCTTGGACCCATGATTTCCCCTTTTTCCTAAATTGTGAACTAGGGTATGACTTGATTGATCATGTAAGCTTGACAATTGATTATGTTTATGCTTATTAAGTTGTTGAATCATGAAATTCCCCTATCTAGTGTTGTAATTCTATAAGTTAGGGTTGATCTTGATTCTTAGCCTTGAAGGGCTATTTGTTAGGGTTTGTATATGTTGATGAAGATTGTATATGAACTTGTGATTCACTTAGATAGTGATGAGCCTGTGAATATTGTGTAATTGTGATATTGATGCAAGATCCTTCTTTCCTATACCTTTACACTTGATTATGCACGAAGTATGTATGTATGTTTATGTTAAACTTGTTGTGTTGATTGAAAGGGCATTCTCATGAATACACTATGAATATGATGTGAAATGTTTACTCACATGTTGATGATTCTAAGGTTGAAAGGGCATTCTCACCTAATAAATCTATGAGCTATTATGATGTATGTTGGTTTGAGTGCCTAGTGCATTTTTTCATGAACCTAAACTTAAAGTAAAGACTTAATGTGACTTTAAAGGGAATTATGCTTAGCACCGAGCGGATATGAGTATGAGATGAGTTCCTTCACGCTAGTAGTTGGGTTCCCAATACGGTGTCTCATGAGATGGAAATCTCCACATTAGTAGTTAGGGTTTCTAGAAGCAATCTCCATATCTCATAACTATGTGCCCACATAGGTCTTAGCTAGTGGATCCACCTAAAAGCTAAAATGTACGTTCTACCTTAGGCAAGTAGGACACCTCTTTTCGGTGTGGGGGTAGAACACCGGATTTCATGTAGCTCATATGGTCTATGTTGATTAAGGCTATTATCCCTATATGATACGAAGATGAACTATGATAAGAACATGAACTTTAATTATGAATTCTTATGGGTTATAATTAGTATGAGTGGGGGGTATGGGACTTCACTTACACATTGCACAAGTAGACCTTAAGAGAGGTTATGGTGAGGTTCTCTTATGTTATGAAGACTTATGAATTATGTATGTATGATATGTATGAATGTTAATGTTGACTTTACTTGTTACAAGTTATGAACATGAATGACTCCTTACTTATGTATGTTGGCTATGAACAAGGCAAAGTAAGATATGTATATTATTGGTGGCCTAAATATGATACTTAACATTTGGTAGGGTTATGGGATCTTACCTTTGCCTTGCACTAGTATGACTTTAGGTTACTTATATGTTGATTTGACTTATGTTTCCTCATATATGTGCATAATGGTTTTCAAACTTGATAAATGTATGATTTCAACTAAATGTCCCTCTTATGCATGTTTTCAGGATTTTTATGCATGGCTTTCATACTTAGTACATTATTTGTGCTAACCCATATTTTCTACATTATATGAGTGTAGGTTCCGGTCAATGAGACGTACTACTTCCTTCAAGTGAAGCTTGGGTTGACTATTCTCTAGGCTTAGTGAGTCCTCAAGTTTGAGGATAAGATGTTATTGTTTCTAGTTCTATTGTAATTCCTATTTTGAGACTATTATTGATGTAAATGGCTTTTGACCCTATTTGTACTCTCTATTGTACTAGATGGTGATTGAGACAAGTCTAGACTCTTATTTCCGTTTATGAAAAAGAAGTTGACTTCGATTGTAAAAGTTTTAAATTTTTCTGCATTATTTTATGTCTTGATGTTATGATGATGCTAACGACTTGTATGAGACCCCTTCGGGGTCAAGTACGCCGTGTTACGTCTAGGAGGTACTCCTGGGTCGTGACACAACTATAATATATACTCGTACATTCAATGTACTAATGTCATTCGAACTGCATCTTTTTATGATGCAAATTCAGGCACCTAAGATCCTCAACAGGAGTTCTATTGAGATCACTTCATCCGCTCATATGCTTTTGAGTGAGGCCTCCTTGCTTTAGGAGGAATCTAGTTTTTATGAGTTATTAGTGGTAACATTTTGAGGTGTCGTGGGTCTTGTCCCGATACTCGTCTTTATACAATATATGCTTTATAGATAGACAGTTTTGGAGAGTCTTTCAGTTTCAGAAGTTTTATTTAAAACTTATGTTTCATAATTAATATATTCAGAGAGTTTGAGATTCAGTATTGTTAAATATTTCTTTCAATTTGATGTTTGTGTATGCTTGAGTTAGCCTTCCGTTAATAGTCAGCCCAAGATGAGAGTTCACTTTTGGATCAACAATAGTTCTCGAATATCGGCCACGTCCAGGGTGTAGACTCGGGTCGTGAAACCACCCTCTTGAAATATTTTTTCTGTATTTACGTTCACCTTTTGTGTTTGACATTGAGCGAATATCCAATTTCAAGTGGTGAGGTGATACACATGCACCACCATGTGTAAAAAGTTTTAAAAAAAAGTCTTCTTATTTTCTTTGCCTTTTATTTAAATTAAGTTAATACACGTAAAAAAAAATTTAAAAAAATTGTCTTGTATTTAATTTTTTTTTTTACCTTCATTCATTATATTTTCTCTATTTTTATATGGATTTTATTCATTCCTTTTATTTTCTGTCTTTTCTTTTGATTTTATTTCAAATGTCTTGTATTTAAAATAATTGAATTTCGGACGATTATCAAAATAAGTGAATAAAAATCACATAGAAAAATAAAACGTTAAAATCAAATGACACTTTTTAAAAAAGTAGTTTCTTGGCACGTGCGTTGCACACGGGTTTTGTGTTAATTAGTACAAAAAATCTAAATGATATAGATGATACTGAAACTTGTAACTAATATTGAGTAACTAAATTTTCAAAAAGAAGTATAACTGTTTGTAGTTATAATCAATTAATTGAATTGGTATATGTGACATTTTTCTTATATATATATATATATATCTTATACTTGGTACAACACTTTCCTTATTTTTTTAATATTTCAACAACAAATAGTTTATGTGTGACATAAGTAATTGTAATATCTCGCAAATTGAAAGAACTAGAAAGAGCCAGAATTAGAAAGAGTGATTTTTGGAAATAATAAAAATCTGGAAAATTAGTTAAGTTAAGTTAAGTTTGAGTTTTTTGGTCAACTTCAATCGATCATAACTACTAGATCAGGACGAGTTAGGTGTGTTTCCAGATATCGTAGGAAATATCTTGGAATAATCTTTCCAATGCCGCCGAGTTTGTGTTATTCCGAATTCGTATGAGTGAGTTATGCCCATTGAAAATTGGGTTGTTCAAATAAGAAAAGTCCAAATCCGAATTTTAGAAGGGCATTATGGTCTTTTCATCACCCAATTAAGTTAATTCGTTTTTAGCAATTAAATTGGGGCCTAAACTGAATTGGTTCAGTTTAGACAATTGGAAATTTACGCTAGGGTTTTTGGAGAAAGAATGCAAGAAGAGAAAAGAGGAGAAAGAGCAAAGTTTGTTGTTCTTGAAGGTTTAGCTTGCGGATTTCGACAAGGGTTGATCCCTAAAGAGGTATGTGAGTCATTCATAGCATTGGGTTCGTTCACCCACGCGCCAATCATGTTATTTCAACGAAGTTTGTTCTAGAAAGTTGAAAGTTGATGAATCTTGAATGGTGTTCTTGAAATTGTCCTTCGTTTTTGAGTTAGGTGTTGATTAAGGAGTTCCTTGAGGTTAAAATATTTTTTCTTTGAGTTGTTTGAGTTAGATTCTTGTGTATACATACTGGGTATCTGAATCTAAAGGGAATTTGAGAAAAAGAACCGAGTTTAGGCGAATTAGGGTTAGAAAATGAAGAAGGAACAAGTCGGGCAGAAACTGGGTACCAGGTCCGCGTCGCGGACCTGTTTCTCAGAAGTGTAATTTTTCTCTTCGTGTAGCAGAGAGGTCACAGACCTCTCTACCCCAAAAGTTATTTTGGGGACCAAAATTTAAATACACCTCCGCGTCGTGGACTAGTTTCCAGTCATTGATTTCTTGATCATTTCTCATGTTTAGCTATCTAAAATCATTCTAAACATAATGAGATCTTTCCTATGACAAATCACAATCCTTGAATCCATAATTCAATTCAAGAAAAGTTAAGAGTCAAGTCAAGAGAAGTTAAGAGTCAAGTCAAGAGAAGTTAAGAATCAAGTTAAGAGAAAATCATAAAGTTTTCCAAAAGTCTTTTACAAATTTTTAACTTTGTTTAAGACTTGAGTTTTGAGTTGAGTAAGAGTAAAGTTTGAAGTGTATTTCTTCAAAAGAGTATATCGGGACTATGTATTCCCAAAGAGTAAATGTTTTCACATTTAAACAAGAAAGGAAACTGAGATTTCTAAAAGAGCCTTTGAGCTAGTTTTCAGTACAAAGTAAGAGTAAAGTTCATTCTTCAAAGATTATACGGGAACTAAGTATTCCCAAGAGTTAAAATATTTTCACATTTGAGCAAGAAGGGAAACTGAGATTTCCAAAAGAGCTTTTAAGCTAAGTTTTTGAGTAATTATCTCAAACCAAAGAAAAAGTTTTGTTTTTACAAACATATGAGCTAAAGTATATTTTGGGAGTAGTATTGAGCACCGATATGAGGACGAGCTTGAGTTCAACTAACTCACGTCTCCATAAACCATTTAACCATCATGGGTAGTAAATGATCATACTTTTTAGATGACTCCTTAATATGCTTTTAGCATAGACTAGTGGATCCACTTAGTTAAGCGTTCTATATGACAACAAAGTATAGGCCAGTACTGGCAGCGTGGGCAAGACGTTGTATCACTACTTAGGCTCATAGTGGTGGTTGTCGGTTAGAGAAACTCCCACATAAACTATATTACTTTATTATATTAGTAAAGTTGAGTTTGTTATTGCATTTTCTTTAACGAACTAAGTTGTTTTCTACTGTTTTAAAGGCTTTCTATATATTGCATATGTTTTATTGCTTTATATTGAGTTAAGTTATTCAGGAGTTGAGTAAAGCCAAGGTAATTGTTTCTTTCAGATTCTTTTCAAGCTTAAGTTATGTTTAGCATTCAAACTCGCATACTCGTACATTCAATGTACTGATGCCAGTTGTCCTGCATCTTATTATGATGTAGACGCAGGTAATCAGGATCAACATCTAGCACCTCGTTGATCCATTTGAGCACTCAGAGTCAGTTAATGAGCCTCCTAACTTTCCGGAGGATCCTTTTATTGCTTTAAGTATTTTTGTTCATTAGGATGTTGTGGGTTTTGTCCCGACGTCCATCTCAGTTGTTTAGAGGCTTTATAGACAGAGTTAGTGATGTTAGTTCATGAGTCTTTACTTTCCCTTTTTAGTTAAGTTGAGACTTGAGTTGCCACTTTGGCAGTGAATGATATTTATTACATTCTAAGTTATATTTTGAGCATTTCAATTTACTTGTTTTAAAATTATTTATCTTGAGTAAACTTTTCCACTGAGTAAGTAAGCCAAGCCAATGGTTCGCTTGGGGCCAACAATGGTTCTCGAGTGCCGGCCACATCCAGGGTGTAGGTTTGGGGAGTGTCAAACTTGGTATCAGAGCATAGAGCTCAAGAGTCCTAGGGAGTCTTTGAAGCTGTGTTTGTAGAGTCCTAGTTATCGGTGTGAAGCGTGCCACATCTATAATTAGGAGGCTGCAATATTTAGGAATTCCTTCACTTCTGTCATACTCACTTGTGCGATAAAATGTATCTCTATAAGAGTCTATTTCTAACTCATGCTTACGCATATTCGATTTTGAGCTGGCCTATGGTCGAGAGTGCCTTCATGAGGCATTTCTTTCCTCGTGAGCTAAGAGAAACAAAGAGATGGTTGCTGACATGAGGAGCATGATGAGTTTATTCGTAGTTGGGTTGACTCGTCTGTCAAGTAAGGAAAGTAAGGCAGTCTTGCTAATAGGTTACATGAGCATAACAATGCTGATGATCCATGTGCAACAAGTTGAGAAGAACCAGCTGAAGGATAGAAAAGAGTTTGAGAATAAGAGGGCTAAGACATCAGGGAATGAATCCGGGCAGCAAAAGAGTAATGTGAACCGGTCTTCTTTCCAACATGAGCAGAAAGGACCTGCTCCATCATCTACTAGTGCACCTGCACCAAGGAACAAATATGAGTACAATAGTCAGAATTCTCAGAACTTCAGAGCTAGACCTGCACATTCACAAGGTAGTAAGGCCTAAGGGGTTACTAAGACTCTTGCATGTGCTAAGTGTGGTAGGAGCCACTCATGGATGTGTCGTGATGACTCCACTAGTTGCTTCAAGTGTGGCTAGAACGGTCATTTTATGAGAGAGTGTCCTAAGAGCAAACAGAGTAATGGTAATGAGGGTAATATAGCCCAGTCTTCTTTAGTTGCTCCACCAGATAGAGTTGTATCTAGATGAGCTACTTCAAGGGAAGACAAATAAGGAAACCGTCTTTATGTTATTGCTAGTCGCCGAAAGCAAGAGGATTCGCCAGATGTTGTTACTAGTATGATCCAAGTCTTCAATTTCGATGTTCTTCCTGAGCCTTCAGTATTTCTACACCTGGTGAGTCTATTCTAGCAGAAAGAGTCTATCGTGATTGTCCCGTTTCCATAAATCACAAGAGTACCATGGCTGATTTAGTTGAGTTAGGCATGATAGATTTTGATGTCATTCTAGGTATGGACTGGCTTCATATCTGTTATGCATCAATAGATTGTATAACTCGAGTAGTCAAGTTCCAGTTTCCAGTGAACCAGTTATAGAGTTGAAGAGCAGTTCAACAGTGCATAAGGGTCATTTTATTTCGTACCTTAAGGCGAGAAAGTTAGTTTCCAAGGGGTGTGTCTATCACTTAGTCCGAGTTAATGACTCTAGTATTGAGATACCTCCTATTTAGTCAGTTTCAGTAGTAAGAGAGTTTCCAAAAGTCTTTCCTGATGATCTTCCCGGAGTCCCTCATGAGAGAGAAATAGACTTCGGTATAGACATTCTTCCAAATACTTGTCCTATCTCTATTCCGCCATATAGAATGTCACCAGCAGAGTTGAAAGAGCTTAAAGAGCAGTTGAAAGATCTTTTAGAGAAAGGTTTCATTCGACCAAGTATCTCACCTTGAGGCCCTCCGATCCCACTTGTGAGAAAGAAAGATGGTTCCCTTAGGATGTATATAGATTACCGTCAGTTGAACAAGGTTACCATTAAGAATAAGTATCCTCTTCCGAGAATTGATGATCTTTTTAATCAGCTTCAGGGTGCTTCTTGTTTTTCTAAGATTGACCTCTGATCTGGCTACCATCAGTTGAAAGTAAGGGAGTATGATATTCCTAAGACAATATTCAGGACCCGTTATAGTCATTATGAGTTTCTGGTCATGTTGTTTGGTTTAACTGATGCACCTGGAACGTTCATGGACCTTATGAATAGAGTATTCAAGCCTTATTTAGATATGTTTGTTATAGTCTTCATTGATAACATTCTAATCTATTCGAGGAATGAGGAAGATAATGCTAGTCATCTCAGAATAGTTCTCCAGACTTTAAAATATAGAGAGTTGTCAAGTTCTCTAAGTGTGAGTTTTGGCTTGAGTCTGTGGCATTCTTAGGCCACATTGTGTCTGGAGAGAGAATTAAAGTTGATACTCAGAAAATAGAGGCAGTGCAGAATTGGGCTAGACCCACATCTCCAACTGATATTAGGAGTTTCTTAGGGTTGGATATATATTATAGAAGGTTTGTCGAGGGATTTTTATCTATTTCATCTCCTTTGACCAAGTTGACTCAGAAAACAGTGAAGTTTCAATGGTCTGAAGCTTGTGAGAAAAACTTTCAGGAATTGAAAAAGAGGTTGACTACTGCCCCAGTTTTGACCTTACCAGAAGGTACTCAAGGTTTTGTGGTGTATTGTGATGCATCTAGAGTTTGTTTGGGTTGTGTGTTAATGCAAAATGTCAAAGTTATAGCTTATGACTCCAAACAGTTGAAGGTTCATGAGAAGAATTACCCAACCCATGACTTAGAGTTGGCTGTTGTAGTATTTGCTTTAAAAATATGGCGCCATTATCTTTATGGTGTTCATGTGGATGTGTTCACCGATCACAAGAGTCTTCAGTATGTGTTTAGTTAGAAATAGCTTAATCTCAGACAGAGGAGGTGGTTAGAATTACTCAAATATTATGATATGAGTATTCTTTATCACCCATGTAAGGCTAATGTTGTTGCTGATGCCTTGAGTAGATTATATATGGGTAGTACCACCCATTTTGAGGAATGTAAGAAAGAGTTAACAAAAGATGTGCATAGACTTGCAAGGCTAGGAGTTCGACTAATGGATTCCATAGAAGGAGGAGTAGTGGTGATGAATGGGGCCGAATCATCATTAATGTCAGAAGTAAAAGATAAGCAAGACCAATATCCTTTATTGCTTGAATTAAAGTCAAGTGTTCATAAGCAAAAATGATGACTTTTGAACAAGGGGGAAATAGTGTTTTGAGGTATTAAGGTGGATTGTGTGATTGATTTCAAGGGTAATTGGGAGGACCACCTACCTCTCATTGAGTTGCTTACAACAATAGTTGCCATTCTAGCATCCAAATAGCTCCTTATGAAACTCTTTATGAGAGAAGATGCAGATCTCCTATTGGATAGTTTGAAGTTGGTGAAGCTGGGTTGATAGGACCAAACTTAGTTCATTAAGATATGGAGAAAGTGAAAGTTATTCAAGAGAGATTGAGAACAACGCAGAGTCGTCAGAAATCTTACACTGATGGTAGGAGGAGGGAGTTAGAGTTTGAAGTAGATGATTGAATTTACTTGAAAGTTTCACCCATGAAGGGTGTTATGAGATTTGGTAAGAAGGGGAAGCTTAGTCCCCGATATATTGGCCTTACAAAATATCCAAGAGGATTGTCAATGTAGCTTATGAGTTAGAGTTACCACAAGAATTAGCAGCTGTCCATCTGGTGTTCCACATCTCCATGTTGGAAAAGTGTATTGGCGATCATTCATTGATCATACCAACTGAAGATATTGGGATCAAGGATAGTTGATCTTATGAGGAGATTATGTTCAGATTCTAGATCGCCAAGTTCGCAAGTTGAGAACAAAAGAGGTAGCATCAGTCAAAGTCCTTTGGAGGAACCAATTTGTTGAGGAAGCTACTTGGGGAGCTGAGGAAGATATGAAGAAGAGATACCCACATCTCTTCGAATCCGGAGAAGTTCCAAATTAAGGAACTAATCCTTTTCTTGGTTTTTATTTATAAGATTAGCATGTTGTAATTGCATTGCTTGTTGGGTGTTTGAACTGAATGTTAGATGTCTTAGCCTATTAAGAGTAATCTCATTCGAGGATAAATGTTCCCAAGGGGGAGATATTGTAACATCTCACAAATTGAAAGAAATAGCCAGAATTAGAAAGAATGATTTTTGGAAATGATAAAAATCTGAAAAATTGGTCAAGTTAAGTTAAGTTTAAGTTTTTTGGTCAATTTCAAAAGACCGTAACTCCTATCTCAGGATGATTTAGGTGTGTTTCCATATATCGTATGAAAGATCTTGGAATAATATTTCCAACGCCGCCGAGTTTATGAGATTCTGAGTCTGTATGAGTGAGTTATGCCAATTGGAAGTTGAGCTGTTCAAATAAGGAAAGTTCAAATCCGGATTTTAGAAGGGCATTATGGTCTTTTCACCACCCAATTAAGGTAATTCATTTTTAGCAATTAAATTGGAGTCTAAACTGAATTGGCTCAGTTTAGACAATTGGAAATATACGCTAGGGTTGTTGGAGAAAGAATGCAAGAGGAGAAAAGAGGAGAAAGAGCAAAGTTTGTTGTTCTTGAAGGTTTAGCTTGCGGATTTCGATAAGGGTTGATCCCTAAAGAGGTATGTGAGTCTTTCATAGCGTTGGGTTCGTTCACCCACGCGTCAATCATATTATTTTAGCGAAGTTTGTTCTAGAAAGTTGAAAGTTGATGAATCTTGAATGGTGTTCTTGAAATTGGCCTTCGTTCTTGAGTTAGGTGGAGATTAAAGAGTTCCTTGAGGTTAAAATGTAGTTTCCTTGAGTTGTTTGAGTTAGATTCTTGTGTATACATACTGGGTATCTGAATCTAAAGGGAATTTGAGAAAAAGAACTGAGTTTAGGCAAATTGGGGTTAGAAAACGAAGAAGGAACAAATCGGGCACAAACTAGGTACCAGGTCCGCGACGCAGACCTATTCCTCAGAAGTGTAATTGTTGACACCTAATTTTGACCGACCTATAATCCTTTCGGAAGTGCTATTCAATTAATTACGTATTTCTAAAATATATTTCGAGTTTAAAGATTTTAAGCGATTTTGTCTAAAAAATAATATACTTTAGTATTCATAATTTAAAAAAAATATTATATTTATTATTATCAAAACTAAATTATTATTTATCGATAGTTAAACTCGAAATAATTATCTGCTTAAATATTTTAAAATATTATATGTGTTTAATTATGTGAAATATTATAATAAGTGTAGTATCTTATTGATTGAATAACATCTTTCTAATCTTCCCTAAAATTATTTAAATCTTAGCCTCTTTACCCAATTTTATTTCAAATCTAGCCCGTTTCTTATTCAATTTCATTGCAATTCTAGCCGATTTTGTGCAATTCAGTTACAATTACAGTCAGTCAGTGATTTCAATTACGGCCATATCAGACCCCAATTCAAAGATTCCCAACGTTTCAATCTCAACCATTGATCTCTTTTAGTTAATCTCAGCCTTACATCTCTTTAAAAATTAACTGTCTAGATCAAAATAATTGGCTTACCTATTTTAATCTACCAAGACCAGAACCCTTAAAGAAATTTCACTCTCCTCCTTCCTCTCTCCCTCGCCGCCGCCTCCTCTCTCTTCTCCCTCTTCTCTTTCTCCTACTAGCGAGCCTCTAACGAGCTCCGGCGAGGCAGTGAGCCGGCCAACAATGGCGAAAGCTCTGGTGAGCCTTCTCCTCCCTTCTTCTTCTCCGTCTCCTCTTTCTCCTCGTCTGTCCAGCAGCCGGCGAGGACCACCAGCAGCTCGGGCGAAGGTGAACACCGGCGAGACCTCCTCCCGCCAGGTGGAAAAACCAGCAGCTCCAGCCAGCGACAACAACATCAGCAACCACAGTATCCGCCTACCTCTGCCTCCTCTCTTCTCCGGCCAGCAGTAGCAGTGAGCTCCGACGAAGTCCAAGCTTTGGGTTGTTAGACGGATCTCAACATTGGTATTTTTTAATCAATTATTACTTCTCTAGTCGTTTTCTCAAGTGATTCTCGATCATAATTTCTTATTACTGTTTTAGGATGCTTGAATGATATGCATTTATTTATGATCCGTATCCCTAAATTTTGCGTTTGGTTTTGCATCTGATTTAACTTGTTAGTGTCTGGTTCACTGAGTTGGTTTTAAATCTGCCCGTTAATATCTAATTATCGCACAATGTTATATTTGATTCCGGATCTGTTCAAACGACTCAATCATGACATTATATGCTTTTGAAGTGCTTGATTTGTGAAAGATACTAGCTGATTAAAATGGTAACTTTTATTGATGGATGCCGTAATTGATCTTGTTTATTGTAATTGTCGTATTTAGAACTTGACATTCTTATTACTTGTTTATATTTGGTAAAAATAATTAAAATATGTCTGCCCCTGTGTAAGGAAAAATAATATTCATTTGACCAAATCAGTTCTTTTCCTTTTAATGGCTCCCTTCCACTATATAAATCAGACCATGATCTCATTCTTGACGGACTCAAAAAAACTTGCACTCTAACTCATGCTCTACACTTTAAAAAGAAGAGGATTTTGAAAAAACTTTGAGCTTTCTTTTGCTGTGTTGCTGTTGTGGTTTGGAGATCTTGCTAAATACTTCATTGCTGATAAACATATTCTGCTTAATTGGTTAGTTGTTTCTCCCTTAGTTTAATTCTCCTTCCGCATTGATTATGAATATTGTTGTGTGTTTAAATGAATAAAAGGAACCATACGGGTCAGTTCTCTTTTCCTTTCTTGATATTTGTGATATTATATAGGTGATGTCGTATTCATTGTTTTGTTATGTTTGCTACTTGAATTAATGTGTGCATGTCCTATATTGCTCGTATATCTTAAAATAAATAATGTATGTGTCCCTTTGCATTATACTTGTGTCGTATTGCTTACTTTCGTTTAGCAGGTTTTGAGTACAAGATATTGAAGAGCCCCCTAGGAGGGGATTCCAGACGGGATGACCTTATGCTTTACATTTTGAATTTGTACTTATTTATATGTCATTCTATTCCATTCCGGCTTGTAAATTTGTATAACTCTAACTCTCCTTAGAATATATATATGAAATAACTTGGGGGATCGTCTACGGGGGAGGGTTTACGTGCTACTTGTTTATTTATTTTATCGCAACTTGTGTAAGAGAGCATGCTTATAGGATTGTGATTTGTTTGATAATCCGTATTTTAATAAATCGGTTTTAAATTTAACTAAATATAAAATAAATTTACTATTGCCCTTAATCACCTATTTAAGCTTATCTAATTATAGTAAAATTAGGCATGTGTTTAAATAATTTTACTACCTGCCCATTATAATTTGTTTATTCGCTTGGTATGACTACCTTCGTAATTATAACAATAAAATATTGTTATGTTTGTAAAATGTTTACTACTGTGTTTTGTTTAACAAACTCTCTATGCTCTGTAAAATAAGTGTCTGGTTGATAATCTGTTTCTTGCATTAGAAATTTGTCTTAGATATCATGCCTGGGTCAAGTTTTCAGACATTAGTTGGGCTCAGAAATTATGCATATAGCCTCCAAATGATTCTATTTTATCTCCAGCGTTTATATAGAATTGTAATTGAATTTTCTGTATATTAATCAATCGAATTGCAACTATAGATCACTGCCTAATCTTAGAATGAAAAAAATAAAATCTGTATATAAATATTGTAATGTCTGCTGATTGTTTGCTTATCTAGATATCATGCCTATAGGACTCAAATAAATAAAGTCAATGTTAATGAGTTAGTTTAAATAATTTCTTTATTAACTTACGCATGTCACATAATAAATCAAGTCTTAACTAAAGTGAGATTGCTAATAAATTTCAGCATGTTAATCACTTTGATATCATGTCTGTAGTCTTAACATTTCTTTTCTTCATGTTAATAACGTTAAAAGAACTAGAATCTGTCTTAAATGCTGGTTGCCCCAATTGAATTTTGACTGATAATTTTCTGCATTTGAACATGTTCCTGCTACTTAAAATCAATCATTTCCTGCATGCTGTCTAAAATCTGCTACTTTAAATATTTGCTGCCCTGACTAAAATCTGCCCAAATTGTGCATTAATAAGCTGTTTGGCTACTTAAAATAAATTAACTTCTTTTCCAGTATGTTAAGCAATAATCTGATCTGTTTCTGTTACTAATAACTGCTTTCTGCTTCTTAATAATCTTTCTGCCCCTATTAAAATCAGTTGAAATCTAAAATTGCTTCCTGCAATAATTTTCTGCCACCTTTAAAATCAGTTAACTATCCGCGTGCTTTTAAAAATGTCTGTTAATAATTCTGCTTGTTCAACCCGTTATTGTTGTTATGCTGCTGGTTTGTATGTTCACACACTTAGCATGAGGAGACCTTCACTAATTATGTGTGTTTGCAAGCATGGTAGTAATAAAATCTAGAGGTCAATACAAGATTTATGTGCTAAGTGCTCGTCCAACATGTTTGGCTGTGTATAGGGTGCCTATTAGGAGCCTTTATTTTATTTTTAGTCTAAATCCTCCTTATTAGTAGTCTAATGTCTCTTGGACAATAAGTTGGGACGATAAGCACCTTTTAGGACGAAATTCATGTGAAACGTGGGGTAGGGGTAGTTTAGGCCCTACGGAAATGATGACATTGCCTCGAGTCGTAAACGACAAACATTTGTTTTGTCTGCCCTTATATAGAAGCCGAGCGTTGATATGTATAGTGTGTCATTCTCAGAGTCTCCCTTCCCTTTTGTCCCTTTATTTGTTTATAATTATAATTGTTTGGGGTAGCTTAAATAAGTATAAAACTTGTTTGCTTATCTATTTGTCTACTTTCTATTTTCTTGCTATTTCTCTTAAATTTCATTTTTGTTAATTATTTAGTCTTATGTTATCACCTAGTTCACATGTTTAATTAATTAACTAAATAATAAATGAAGTGATCTTATTTTCTACTTGTAACCTCCACATAAATTGCATGAGATATGGTCGGGACCCACATTTGTGAACCTTGAGGGATGCTTAACACCTTTTTCTCGAGGTAACTTGAACCCTTACCCGATCTCTTAGGTTAGTTAGGTGCCCTAACACGCTTTAATTCGTTAGGTATCGACTCTTCAATCCAACCCAAAGCCCAAAAGAGTTGTTAGGTCGAAACTCGTTTTTGAGAAAAAATAGGGCGCGACAAAATGATGACTCCATTGGGGATATTAGGTTCTACCCGTTACATGTTTCATGCTTTATGTGGGGTTTACTTTATTAGGTTATTTCATTGTTTATTTGGAATTTACCATGCTAAGTTGTTATTTGATTTTCGTGTTTACTCAATTTTCTTATATAGTGTTTATTTTATGTTTAGTTCCTTTTCCATTTTCTTATTTGTTTATTTTCATGTTTCACCATTTTCCTTTTTCCTTATTTGAGTATTTCCATGTTTAACCCTATTCCCTTTCCTTATTTGCTTAATTTATCTATGTGTTTGCATGCTTATTTATGTATTTATTTACTGTTTTCTATAACTGTCTATATGTTACTGCATTTCATCTACATGCTAAATGTTTACTACTTTGATAAACTGGCTTTCCGCTCATACTTCCCTCAATTGGACCTTCTTCTTTTTGTTTTTATAGTGATGTCGTGTCTTTGCACCTCTCACAAATACTCCATTTCTCTTCAAATACCCATTATAGAGAGTCGGCATATGCGTGGACGGAACATATAGTATTACTACTGGGAAACCACGAGCCTTCTCGCATAGAATTCCTTTCAAGTTTATGTCAAGCCAACTCTTAGAAGTCTTAATTAGGTCATACATGTTACATTAGCTCTAGGTGGTTTGACCCTTGGTGTCAATCCTAACAATTAGTGTCCACACTACCGTCTAAAGAGACTTAACACCCTTTAGACAAAGTGCATAATTATGTGTCAATGTGATCATGATAATTAATTTAAGCCAAATTTCACCAAAATGAAGTTTAGAATTTGTTTGTTGTTTTGTTTGTAGAGTCATGATCTTCCCATATTCCGCTAACTCGTAGATGTAAACTACAAGCTAAGCAACTTGTGGATTGATATTAAGAGAGACCGCGAAAGAGAGATCTGTCATTTGTTGGGCGGGCTTACCTATCTCATCTTTGTCATACCAAACCCTCACCTGATTAGGACCTTGCTAGAATTTTGGGACCCTGTGAGGATGGTCTTCAAATTCGTGGATTTCGACTTGGCGCCAACGATTGAGGAGATAAGTGGTTTCATCAACCTGCCATACCACCAGTGTGAAATGATGGTACTATATGAGCCATCATCGAAGGAGTTTCTAAATAGTCTAGGAATGAAGCCAAATCCAACGTTACCTTCTTTAGACCTTGGGTGGATTCATTTCGACTTTTATATTCACGCTTTGGCCGAGAGGATAGTTATTACTCTTTTAATGATGAGTTTGAGTGCTCCATCGAGAAATGGGAAACATATAATCTAAATGCCTTTGCCATTGCCATATTAAGATCTCTGGTTTTTCCTAAGATAAGGGGAAGGATTGACACACGCTTGGGTTATGTGGTTCGAGATTTAGCTCAAAGAGAGGGTGAACCTAGGAAAACTATAGTGCCCATGATCCTGGCGGAAATAATGAGAAGTCTGTTGATATGCGTCAACGGTAGAATGTTTTTCGAGAGATGCAACATTTTGCTGCAATTATGGGCTATTGAACACTTCTACATACGCTCTGACGCGGTAGACATCTTTCTTGGTTATGGCAACAAGATTGATAATCATCCAAGAAGAATGGTAGCTTTCACCGCCCCTGTTGGATTCGTGAACTGGTAGATATTTTTGATAGAGCTCGAAAGCGGCCGCATCCAATGGAAGCTTCATTGGTTGTCCACCCCTCATGCAATAGTAAGAGGTGATGACCGATACTTCATTGAGCTTATTGGCTTAAAGGGCGTTCAACCATACGCTCATCTACGAGTACTCTGCCAATTTAGGCGAACTCAAGTAATACCACTCCGGTCTGACATGGAGCAGTTTAAGTATGAATTTGGATTAGATAATCCGCAAGTCCACAACATACTTCGAAGATGGGAGCGGGTGTTGATCATTCCTATGGGTGCATGACAGGCCTCATGCACACGTGAGTATTACATATGGATCCTAAAGGAGGTTAAAGACAGAGAATTGAGTGGGGATGGATACCATGGGCTCACCGATGAAAGGGAAAACATATGGGCACGCAATGTGTTGAACCTCAGGCAAGAATTCACTCCCTATACAAGAGGTCAATTGGCGCCAAGCTCTTGGAATCGATATCGTCAAGATTTTAGGATTTAGGATGACTTCCCCTATGTTACCTCATTTCCCTTAGTTTATTTCAGTTTTCGTTTTTCAATTACGATGTTTTGTTCGAATTTTATAATAAATAAAGTTTGTTTATTTCCTCTAATCTAAACTGCAAATTGGTAAATAAGGCTTGAATTAATTATTGTGCATCATTTATATTTCGGCTTAGGCCTACCTCTGGCTCAACGAGGCTACTTGCATTTAGGGTTTATCTTACAACAGTGTGTTTGCTATCTCAATTTATGAAATGTTCTAACTTGAGTTTTCTTTTTCTTTTATTTTTATTCTACCCTTCCACTATGGTTGATCTGTAGACCATGGTTTGCCACACAAGATCAAAAGGCACTCTTCCTAGTGAGAATCGCAAGGGAAAGACGAAGATGACTAATGATAAGGTTTCGAGTAAAACCATTGAAAATGAGTATCTTCCAAGCAAGTTGATCTCACGTTTGGAAAAGAAAATAAGGGAATTAAAAGAAAAAGTGTTTGATATGCGCGGGTGGACCAAGTTGTTACTCTCTGTCGAACCCACTCTGGAGACAAACATAGATAAACCGCCTGTCACAAGTCAAGCCACTCTCCAAGATAATCCTCCACCCACTCACCCTACTTCTCATCCTCCACGAACTTACCCCACTTCTCAAAATCAACCAAGCTCCATTCAAATACCTCCAAGGAACACTCACTTTCCAAATTACTCATATCCTCCTCAACATCATGCTTATGCTTCCAGACCTTCATATCTTACTCCGCGTCTGCCGAGTCCTCCCTTACAAGCTCCTCAATATCAAACACCTCTACACCAAGTCCCTTGGTATTGTACGCCGCTCATACCATATGAAATTCCATCATATCAAATGCCTCCATATCAAAAGCCTACTTATCCTATTCACAATGTCAAAACTCTTACTCAAAAATATTTTCGCAAAAATCTATTTAATGTTTAGAAGAGGCTCATCAACATTTACATTCCTTTGACTGAGCCTATAGACCAATTCTATGAAAAGTTGAGGCTTGCTGATCACATCGCTCCTATCAGTGAAATAATGATGAATAAACGTGCAAGGTGGATTAAACCCTCTAAGGTTTGCGCTATTCACTCAGGGATGAAATGACATACCATAGAAGAATGTAAGGACATACCATAGAAGAATGTCGAGATCTGAAAGACAAGATTCGGCAATTGATTGATACCAAGATTATATATGGTTGGTATCAATCAATTGCTGAATCTTGTCTTTCAGATCACGACATTCTTCTATGGTATGTCCTTTCATCCCTGAGTGAATAGCGCAAACCTTAGAGGGTTTAATCCACCTTGCACGTGTATTCATCATTATTTCACTGCGATGTGACCAGCAAGCCTCAACTTTTCATAGAATTGGTCTATAGGCTCAGTCAAAGGAATGTAAATGTTGATGAGCCTCTTCTAAACATTAAATAGATTTTTGCGAAAATGTTTTTGAGTAAGGGTTTTGACATTGTGAATAGGATAAGTAGGCTTTTGATATGGAGGCATTTGATATGATGGTATTTCATATGGTATGAGCGGCGTACAATACCAAGGGACTTGGTGTAGAGGTGTTTGATATTGAGGAGCTTGTAAGGGAGGACTCGGCAGACGCGGAGTAAGATATGAAGGTCTGGAAGCATAAGCATGATGTTGAGGAGGATATGAGTAATTTGGAAAGTGAGTGTTCCTTGGAGGTATTTGAATGGAGCTTGGTTGATTTTGAGAAGTGGGGTAAGTTCGTGGAGGATGAGAAGTAGGGTGAGTGGGTGGAGGATTATCTTGGAGAGTGGCTTGACTTGTGACAGGCGGTTTATCTATGTTTGTCTCCAGAGTGGGATCGACAGAGAGTAACAACTTGGTCCACCCGCGCATATCAAACACTTTTTCTTTTAATTCCCTTATTTTCTTTTCCAAACGTGAGATCAACTTGCTTGGAGGATACTCCTTTTCAATGGTTTTTCTCGAAACCTTATCATTAGTCATCTTCGTCTTTCCCTTGCGATTCTCACTAGGAAGAGTGCCCTTTGATCGTGTGTGGCAAACCATGGTCTACAGATCAACCATAGTGGAAGGGTAGAATAAAAGAAAACTCAAGTTAGAACATTTCAAAAATTGAGATAGCAAACACATTGTTGTAAGATAAACCCTAAACGCAAGGAGCCTCGTTGAGCCAGAGGTAGGCCTAAGCCGAAATATAAATGATGCACAATAATTAATTCAAGCCTTATTTGCCAATTTGGAGTTTAGATTAGAGGAAATAAATAAACTTTATTTATTATAAAATTCGAACAAAACATCGTAATTTAAAAACGAAAACTAAAATAAACTAAGGGAAATGAGGTAACATGGGAGAAGTCATCCTAAAATCTTGACGATATCGATTCCAAGAGCTTGGCGCCAATTGACCTCTTGTATAGGGAGTGACTTCTTGCCTGATGTTCAGCACATTGCGTGCCCATATGTTTTCCCTTTCATCGGTGAGCTAATGGTATCCATCCCCACTCAATTCTCTGTCTTTAACCTCCTTTAGGATCCATATGTAATACTCACGTGTGCATGAGGCCTGTCGTGCACCCATATGAATGATCAACACCCGCTCCCATCTTCGAAGTATGTTGTGGACTTGCGGATTATCTAATCCAAATTCATACTTAAACTGCTCCATGTCAGACCGGAGTGGTATTACTTGAGTTCGCCTAAATTGGTAGAGTACTCGTAGATGAGCGTATGGTTGAACGCCCTTTAAGCCAATAAGCTCAATGAAGTATCGGTCATCACCTCTTACTATTGCATGAGGGGTAGACAACCAATGAAGCTTCCATTGGATGCGGCCGCTTTCGAGCTCTATCAAAAATATCTACCAGTCCACGAATCCAACAGGGGCGGTGAAAGCTACCATTCTTCTTGGATGATTATCAATTTTGTTGCCATAACCAAGAAAGATGTCTACCGCGTCAGAGCGTATGTAGAATTGTTCAATAGCCCATAATTGCAGCAAAATGTTGCATCCCTCGAAAAACATTCTACCGTTGATGCATATCAACAGACTTCTCATTATTTCCGCCAAGATCATGGGCACTATAGTTTTCCTAGGTTCACCCTCTCTTTGAGCTAAATCTCAGACCACATAACCCAAGCGTGTGTCAATCCTTCCCCTTATCTTAGGAAAAACCAGGGATCTTAATATGGCAATGACAAAGGCATTTAGATGATATGTTTCCCATTTCTCGACGAAGCACTCAAACTCATCATTAAAAGAGTAATAACTATCCTCTCGGCCAAAGCGTGAATATAAAAAGTCGAAATGAATCCACCCAAGGTCTAAAGAAGGTAACGTTGGATTTGGCTTCATTCCTAGACTATTTAAAAACTCCCTCGATGATGGCTTATATGGTACCATCATTTCACACTGGTGGTATGGCAGGTCGATGAAACCACTTATCTCCTTAATCGTTGGCGCCAAGTCGAAATCCACGAATTTGAAGACCATCCTCACAGGGTCCCAAAATTCTAGCAAGGCCCTAATCAGGTGAGGGTTTGGTATGACAAAGATGAGATAGGTAAGCCCGCCCAACAAATGACAGATATCTCTTTCGCTGTCTCTCTTAATATCAATCCACAAGTTGCTTAGCTTGTAGTTTACATCTACGACCATTTGCGGGTTAGCGGAATATGGGAAGATCATGACTCTACAAACAAATTCTAAACTTCATTTTGGTGAAATTTGGCTTAAATTAATTATCATGATCACATTGACACATAATTATGCACTTTGTCTAAAGGGTGTTAGGTCTCTTTAGACGGTAGTGTGGACACTAATCGTGTGGATTGACACCAAGGGTCAAACCACCTAGAGCTAATGTAACATGTATGACCTAATTAAGACTTCTAAGAGTTGGCTTGACATAGACTTGAAAGGAATTCTATGCGAGAAGGCTCGTGGTTTCCCAGTAGTAATACTATATGTTCCGTCCACGCATATGCCGACTCTCTATAATGGGTATTTGAAGAGAAATGGAGTATTTGTGAGAGGTGCAAAGACACGACATCACTATAAAAACAAAAAGAAGAAGGTCCAATTGAGGGAAGTATGAGCGGAATGTCAGTTTATCAAAGCAGTAAACATTTAGCATGTAGATGGAAAGCAGTAACATATAGACAGTTATAGAAAACAGTAAATAAATACATAAATAAGCATGCAAACACATAGATAAATTAAGCAAATAAGGAAAGGGAATAGGGTTAAACATGGAAATACTCAAATAAGGGAAAATGGTGAAAAATGGAAATAAACAAATAAGAAAGTGGGAAAGAAAATAAACACTATATAAGGAAAGTGAGTAAACATGGAAATCAAATAACAACTTAGCATGGTAAATCTCAAATAAACAATGAAATAACATAATAAAGTAAACCCCACATAAAGCATGAAACACGTAATGGTTAGAACCTAGTATCCCCAGCGGAGTCGCCATTCTGTCGCGCCCCATTTTTTGCAAAAATGAATTTCGATCTAACAACTCTTTTGAGTTTTGGTAGGATTGAAGAGTCATCACCTAATGAATTAAGGCGCGTTAGGGCACTTATCTAACCTAACTAATTCTAACTTAAGGGTCAACGAACCAGAGATCAGAATAAGGGTTCAAATTACCTCGAGGGATGCCTAACACCTTTCCCTTGAGGTAATTTGAACCTTACCCTGATCTCTGGTTCGTTGACCCCTAAGTTAGAATTAGTTAGGTTAGATAAGTGCTCTAATATGCCTTAATTCGTTAGGCGGCGATTCTTCAATCCACCCGAAAGAGTTGTTAGGTCAAAACTCATTTTTGCGAAAAAATGGGGCGCGACAGTAATTTTTCTCTAAGCGTCATGGAGAGGTCACGATCCTCTCTGCCTCAAAAGTTATTTTCGCGACCAAAATTTATATATACACCTCCACGTCGCGGACTAGTTTTACAAGCAGTGATTTCTTGATCATTTCTCATGTTTAGCTATCTAAAATCATTCTAAAAATCATGAGATCTTTCCTATTACAAATCATAATCCTTGAATTCATAATTCAATTCAAGGAAAGTCAAGAGAAGTTGAGAGTCAAATTAAGAGAAGTTCATAAAGTTTTCCAAAAGTCTTTTACAAATGTCTTAAGACTTTAGTTTTCAGTTGAGTAAAGAGTAAAGTTTGATGTGCGTTTTATTCAAAAGAGTATATCGGGACTTTGTATTCCCAAAGTGTAAATGTTTTTACATTTAAATAAGAAAGGAAACTGAGATTTCCAATAGAGCCTTAGAGCTAGTTTTCAGTAAAGAGTAAGAGTAAATTTCATTCTTCAAAGATTATACGGGAACTAAGTATTCCCAAGAGTTAAAATGTTTTCATATTTGAGCAGGAAGGGAAACTGAGATTTCCTAGAGAGCTTTTAAGTTAAGTTTTTGTGTAATTATCTCAAACCAAAGAAAGAGTTTTATTTTTACAAACATATGAGCTAAGGTATATTTTGGGAGTAGTATTAAGCACCGATATGGGGATGAGCTTGAGTTCATATAACTCACGTCTCCATAAACCATGTAGCCATCATGGGTAGTAAATGATCATATTTTTTAGATGACTCCTTAAGATGCTTTTAGCATAGACTAGTGGATCCACTTAGTTAGGCGTTCTATATGACGGAAAAGTATAGGACAATTCTGGCAGCGTGAGCAAGACGTTGTATCACCACTTAGGCTCATAGTGGTTGTTGTCGGTTAGAGAAACTCCCACAGAAGCTATATTACTTTATTATATGAGTAAAGTTGAGTTTGTTATTGCATTTTCTTTAACGAACTAAGTTGTTTTCTACTGTTTTAAAGGCTTTCTATATATTGCATGTGTTTTTTTGCTTTATATTGAGTTAAGTTATTCAGGAGTTGAGTAAAGCCAAGGTAAGTTGTTTCTTTCAGATTCTTTTCAAGCTTAAGTTATGTTTAGCATTCCAACTCGCATACTCGTACATTGAATGTATTGATGTCAATTGGCCTGCATCTTATTATGATGTAGACGCAGGTAATCAGGATCAACATCCAGCGCCTCGTTGATCCAGTTGAGCACTCAGAGTCAGTTGGTGAGCCTCCTAGCTTTTCGGAGGATCCTTTTATTACTTTAAGTATTTTTGTTCATTAGGATGTTGCGGGTCTTTTTCCGACGTCCATCTCAGTTGTTTAGAGGCTTCATTGATAGAGTTAGTGATGTTAGTTCATGAGTCTTTACTTTCCCTTTTCAATTAAGTTGAGACTTGAGTTGCCACTTTCGCAGTGAATGATATTTATTACATTCTAAGTTATATTTTGAGCAGTTCAGTTTACTTGTTTTAAAAGTATTTATCTTGAGTAAAGTCTTCCACTGAGTAAGTAAGTCAGGCCAAGGGTTCGTTTGGGGCCAGCAGTGGTTCTCGAGTACCGGCCACGTCTAGGGTGTAGGTTCGGGGAGTGATAGTAACGTTGATTATGTTTACAAGTGTTTCACACATCTTCAAGTTTGTATCTTGTGTAAGAAACTGTAGCCTCCTTTTAATAGATACACTAGTTTCTGGGAACGCACCTTGCACGTGTAACCCAATTTTATTGACCACAAAATTTTAAAATATTAGTATTAAGAAACATGTTTGAGTTATAAATTTTATACCAAAGAAGAAATTCTTAAAGTGATATCTTAATCCTACTTGGCAAGCTCTCTAAAAGGAAGAAATACTCAAATCCTTGGTTTTCTTACTTTAATTTCTAATTTTGCCTTTAATTAACAAAGTTACTGACCTTGTTTCTTTTGATATAATGTTCAATCTCTTCTTTACCTAGTGATTTGACAAAAATAACATTTTTTAAATACCAACACTCAAGCAGAAAGGAGTAGGGAAATAGAAACATATGTTTAATATTACCTCCCTACCAACTAAAAATATCTTTGGTGTAATTATGTTTTTAGTGTCATGTGTATTTAATTTTTTTTTGTGAATTTGATTAAGACCTATAAAATGAAAATTATAATGTGTAACATTTATATATATATAAATTTAATATTTAATGTGCATCAATTAAATATTGAATAAGGTATATATAATTTGAAAAGAATATGATATGTTTAAACGGTTGGAAGCTGAAAGTCAAGAAAATAAATACATGACACAGATTAAACTTGTAAATAAAAAGTTCATAGAATTTGTACAGGTCTAAAGGTAGATGAAAGGTTTTTTCAATTAAATTTAATAGACAATTAATTCTATTAAAAAATAAAATGATAAATATACTTTTAAAAAATATTTTTGTAATCAACTTTTGACTTAGACTCTTTCTCCTTTTAATAGAATGATCTTGTTGACTTATATTACTAAAATCCAAACAAAATGAAGCTTAATTACTACATTCTCATAATATTTTTTTACATGACTTTAATTTGAGGAATAGTTTTTAGTACTAACAATCAAGGGTCAAATGAATTCATAAAGAAACAACCAAAATGTCCAAAAGCAAAATTGTCATCATACCAACCATTTGAATTTTAACACTACGGAAAGCTACCGTTGATATTGAATGCTTATGTTTAAGAAAATTATTAGGCTTAGTGTCACATAAATGTAAATGTAACTCTCATTTTTATTTGAAAATTAAATTGTTGAATCTCATATTGTATAAATTGTAGAAAAATAAAAAATGAAACAAAAGGGGTGAAAATGAACAATATATGTATGTGTTCACAACACTATGTTAGATAAACGATAAAGTAACACAATCAAAATCTTTCATTCAAAGTAATAATCTTTTAGCAATCTTTCTTTGAATTGCTTGTATTTAAACAAAAATATATTGCATAAACTATTCAAGTGTATTATCAAACTCATGATGTATTAATAGAAGTTTTGTCAATTGAGTAGCACTTAAAATAATAATAATAACACAAAAATAAAGAAAAAAAATTCCATAACAATGCAAAATGATACAGAATTACATAAAAATATGGGTTGCATACCAAATTTATTTTGGACAACCATACCATAACTCCACAATGGAAAATAAAAACTTAAAATCATAAACTAACATAAAAAAAGATCTAAAGGAATATATAGGTCATATCTTATACTTCTAAGCTTAACACTTAACTATATTGTAAGAAAACTTCTCTTTTTAATTTCAGAATGAAGCTATATGTTCTTTCCCTCAGTTAGATTCTTGACGACATGTTTCTATATCATTGTCTAGGATAGGGCTGGCAAGGGGACCGGATCGGCCTGCGACCGGCACGAGACCCGTCTCACCGAACCCGGTCCCATATGATTTCGCGGGTTGGAGGGACTTCGAGATAGGGGACCGTTTCACCCTTTGGTCCCGGTCAACCCGGCCGGTTTCGCGGGATCCCTTATTTTTTATGTTTTTATTTTTTTGAATTATATCCGTTGGGAACCGTTGGGGCAACGGCTAGTCCCCCCCCCCCAACGGATTTATTCACCTTTTCCACTTCCCCAACACCCTCTACCACCCCCCTACTTTTAATACTTTAATTTAAACCCTCAAGTTATCATAAATACACTTTAACCCATTTTTAATATTATAAATACCCCTATATCCCTTATTATTTCTTACAAAATCATCTATTCTCTCATCTATTTTCTATATCCTCTCAATCTTAAGTCTTAATTTTTTATTCCATTTAAGTCTCATATTATATCATAATACATATATTTCAATTCTAAATTTTCATATTATATCATAATATATATAATTCTCATATTTTCTATCAAGTATTGGAGTTCCAAATTACAAGTTACAACAAACTACAAGCTTCAAGAATCGGTTATAACGTCTGCTATTAACGCAGACATTTGGTACATTCGTTTCATAATATTTATATTTTATTTTTCGTCATTAATTTTTGTGTTATTATTATTTTTATATTACACTTTACATATAATTAATTATGAGTTCTAGGAAAAAAGATACCGATGAAGGAAAAGAGAAAGAACCAAGTGGCATTAGTAAATTATTTAATTTTAATAAAAAAAGTAGTAAGGAAAAAAATAAGAGTAAATGTGGTGGTACTTCTTCTAAATCAATGTCTAGAGTTAGATTTAATACAAATGATTCTACTTATGTTGATGATACTTCTTATGATATTGATTCAGATGTTCAACTCGATCATGAAATTTTAGAACGACGTTATGGTAATATTAATTCTAATCTTGATGAAAATTCAGGTGAAGAAGTAGAAGTTGATTCGGGAGAAGATGAATTAGAAGATACACCTACTAGTCCGGTGACAGAAGTTCCAAATGAAACTACAAATTCAACGGAGCAAAATTATGGACGCCCACCCCTTATACCTCCTACAAGGGAGAAGGTGAAGTATCAACGCCCTAAAACTTCTTTTGTGTGGCAATTTATGACTTTTGATAAGGAAAACTCTATTGCTATTTGTAATAAATGTAAGAAAGATTTTAAACATAAACAAGGTGGAGGTCAAGGTGGGACGGGGGTCTTAAATAGACATTTGTTATCTTGTGTGCCGATTCAATATAAAAAAGCTAAAGCATTAGCCGATAGAAAAAAGGAATTCCAGTTAATGATGCTGATATTAATATTAATGAATCGGTTGGGGCTTCTAACATGGTTCAAGGAACATTAGATCCTTCTAACCCCAGTGGTCCACTAACACAACGTAAATATAATAAGGAAAGAGATCGCGAAAATTTAGCTAAAATGGTTTCTATTTGTGGTTTGCCTTATAGTTTTCCTTCACATCCCGATTTTATTGAATATATTCAACAAACTTATAATCTTTCTTTTAAAGGTTTTTCAAGAAATATTGTTAAAGCTGATGTTTTTTTATATTAAGGTAAACATTGTCAATATCTTCGTTGTTTGTTTAGCATATTAGATTGTAGAGTGTCTATAACTTCGGACATGGGTCATAGTGTTAATGGACATGATTATTTAACTATTACAGCACATTGGATTGATCATAACTGAAATTTGCAAAGAAAAATCTTAAGTTATAAAGAATGTGTAGAGAAAAAAACTGGTGCATATTTAGCTTCAAATAATTTGAGTGTTTTAGATTATTACATGCTTATAGATAAAGTAATGTCTGTCGCATTAGATAATGCATCTAATAATACAAACGCTGCTAGTATGTTAAAAACTAGATTATGTCCAATTGATGTTAATGCTTTTCATGTTAGATGTGTTGCACATGTATTAAATTTAGTTGTACAAGATGGTATTTCTTTATTTGATTGCGGTTGTATGAAAATTGAATATGTTGTTGCCTGAATATTTTATGCTCATAGAGCTGCTAGAATTAGGAAATTTAATGAGCGTTGTGTACTATGTGATTTGCCACCAAGAAAAATTCCAAGACATATTAAAACAAGGTGGAATTCTTTTTACGAAATGCTTTCAGTTACTTACGAATATAAAGTACCCATACATATGGTGTTTAATGCTCATAATGCTAACCCATTAGATAGAATTTGTGAAGAAGATTGGGAAGAAACTAATGAACTATTAGAATTTTTAAGACTTTTTTATGATGCTACAACCATGTTTTCTGGAATTTATTATCCTACTATTTCATCAGTATTAATAAATATTTGTGCTATTACAATTCAATTTTCTAAATACAAAAAAATTAAAAATTTAGAGTTGCAATTGAAGGTATGATTGAAAAATTTAAAAAATATTTTTTTCCTATTCCTCAAATTTATTTAACTGCTACTTTACTTAACCCTCAATATAAATTACGAGGTGTGCAGGGACTTGTTGAAACTTTTTATGATACTTTAGAAATTTTACCGGAAGAAATTCCAACTCGTGAAATGTGTAAGTCTAGCATAAAAGTAGAAGCAAAAATTTTGTATGAAAAATATAGAACTATAGGAAATACTCAAGGAGAAGTTGGTCAAACTTCTAATCCTCAGAGTAAAGATCAAATTAATAGTTTTATGCGAGGTTTTCTTGGTCTTAATTATACTAACCGTGATGATTTTGAAGAATATCTTAATCAATCTTTAGAAACAGTGGACGACGACGATGGCAATGTAGAAATATTAGCATGGTGGAGGAGGCGGAGCGTTGCATTTCCAATTTTGAGCAAAATGATTCGTGATGTTCTAGCTATTCAAGCTTCAACAGTTGCATCGGAGGTTGCTTTTAGTGCGACAAGGTTTCAACTTGGCGATCATAGACATTCATTGGTGGAAGAAAGTTTAGAAACATCAGTTTTATTTAGAGGCTGGGTCAACGCCGAGAGGAGAAATTATAATTTGCCAAAGTTAAGTTCCAAACAAGAAGCTTGGATTAATGCGATAATTGGATCTAGTGACGATGAATTAGAGTCACAAGAGTTTCTAGCAAGTTTACCAACATCGGAGGATGTTACCGTCGATATGATACGACAATTAGAATTGAATTTTAAAGGAGAATACAAATATTAGATTACATCCGAGAACTAATTGAAAAAGAACCTTTCCTAGAAGGTGGTTGCGTAAATTAGTTACTCCTCTAATATTTGTTAACATATGAGAACTTATTGAAATAGAACCCTTCCTAGAAGGTGGCTGCGTAGATTAGTTACTCCACTAATATTTGTAGCTTGTAACTTCTAAGTTCTAAGTTCTAAGTTGTAATTAGATTTTATTAAATAAATTTGAAGGCTTTATTCAACTCTTTTTTATACAACTATTGTCTTGCATTTTAATTTTAATAAATACATACATATTTACATATATACTAAACTAACTTTAAAACACTTAATTTAAAAATTGAAATTTGACATTTGAAATTTCAAGTTTAAATTATTTTAAAATATTTAAAATACAAATTTGAACTTCTCAAATTTGAAACTTGAAACTTGAAATTTGAAAACTTAAGCATTTTTTATTAGCTAAAAATGTTATTGTAAACCAAATAAACTAAAAATGTTATTCAATAACCTATAATTTCAATACACATAAATAAACATATAAAAAAAAAAAGATCCCACGTCCCGTCCCGTCCCGTCCCGCCAAATCCTGTCCCATCCCGTATATATAGTGGGACGGGATGGGACGTATTTTTGTCTTGCCAATCCCGGTCCCGGCCGAATTCCGGCCAAGGCGTCCCCCGTCCTGTCCGGTCCCACAGTTTCCGTCCCCGTCCCCTTGCCAGCCCTAATCTAGGAAGAAGAAAATAGAAAGTAGATGATAGAAAAGAAAAGAAAATGATGATCTAGAGAGCAATTTACTCGTATTTATTGTGATATTTGACTGTCTATTCACCTACAAAAAATTATTTATGGAGCATATTGAATCATGATACATAAATTTTATTTTGATCTCAAAATTCAAAGAGTCACTGAATTGGAAGAGTTGCATACATTATTTTGTCTTCTACTCTTAATTGAATTTAACCTAATCAATTACAATTGCAAGGTAAAAATATGTAACAGAAGAAAAATAAATAAGAATTAGTAATTAACAAAAACAAATCAAGAAAAAACATATATAGTATAGCAAAACAAATACAAGAAATATCGAAAACTACATAGAGAGGATAAAAAGTAAAGAAATGATAATGATTACAATA
>JAJOOO010004891.1:0-11165 GCA_029582685.1 Solanum piurae | reverse complement strand
AAATAATTATAAATATTAATGACTTAATTAATATTCTTATATAATGTAAATAATATTAAAATAATTTTCAATTACATATTTAAAGTAACAATTTTTTTTTTTAAAATAAAATAAAAAAGTAGTAATTCGGATGGAAGTAGTAACTTGTCAATAATATATTTTTAGATGTTATATTATCCTAGAAAATAATACAAATAATAAAAACTTAATTAATGATATAGTTGAAATAATATTAAATTAATCAAAAAGTGAAATAGAGAGGTGAATAGTACTATTCACATCTCTATAAATGGAGAATAGAGAGTAATTTGAAGATGGGTTGGAGAAGACATTCTCTATTTTACCCTCTAAATATAGAGAATAGAGGGTAAAATAGAGATGGGGTGGAGATGGTCTAATATCTAAATTTTTTTGTTTAAAATATCAAATAAATGTAATCTAATATAATTTTAAAAATTAATCAAATTAACTTTTGAAAAGCGCAAAATGATAACTAAAAGTAGACAGAGGGAGTACAATTTTTTTAATAAAAATATATATTTGTATCTATTCACGCGCTTAATAATCGTGAGATACAAATTTTCTGCCACACTTGCGTTTTGTGTTTAATAGATACATTTTGAATATTTTAGGTGTTCAATATGTACTAATTATAATAGAGGTGTATAAGTGAATAACGCATGCAACTTGAAGAGGCGTTGATTACTTAATCTTTATAATATTGAAATATTAAAAAAAAATTGATAATTAAAATAAGGTCTTTATATAACTGCGCAAAGCGCGACAAATTCACTAATAAATTTAATATTACGAGAGTGAATAGTAATAAATAAATTTAATCATAACTTTCCTAAACGTTATAATATGATTCTAAATGAAACCACTGATTTAACATTAATTCTCTTCTTTTATGACTATGAACGATTGCTACGTTATATGATGAATCTACTTTCACTATACTGCATACTCCTCAACACATGACCATAGCGCTTTTATAAATTATAAAGTATGAAATGCAGTAGGAGCAAAATATTACTGCACGCTAATGTTTATTGCTTCGTTCGTTAATTTTTAATTGTCATATTATAATTTTTGAAAGTTAATTTGACTAATTTTTAAAGTTAAATTAGATTACATCAATTCAATATTTTAAACAATTTTTTTAGATATTTATATAAAAAATACTGGACATTGCATTTTTTGCATATTATTATGACAAAAAGGTAAAAATATATCGTAAAATGTTAGTCAAGTTTTTTATAATTTAACTCTAAAAAAATAATCAATGACAATTAAAAGTGGGCGAAGAAAGTAAAACTCAAAAGCAAACTCTTAATTAGATTGGGGGAATGTGCTTAATCATCTTGGTCATCTAACATTGATATTTACACCATGTTAGAGTATTAATTTATCATGATTAAATAATTTAATGAGGTATATAACAAATATATTTACACTATGTTAGAGTATTCTTTTATGTGGCTTTACTTGTTAAATATTTTTTAATTTGATTTTTACCTTTACTTATCATTTTAACAAATCAAGTTAATTTTTTTTTTTTATTACGCTCTCAATTTATTAAAATTGAGTTAATGTCTTTGAAAAATATAATGAATAAATATATTTGAAATCTTATCAATTAATAAGAATAAAATAATAAACTAAATATATCAATTATTATTTTCTTAATAGGTATGTTGAGTAGAAAATTGACAAGTAAATTCAAATAGAGTGAGTATCATATTTTGCAATCAGTCTACCGCCAAAAAAGTGCACTCCCTCAATCTCGTATCAATTTTGTCTGCTTTACTACTTACTATAAATACATATATCAAATTATTTCTCAATTTATAAAAATAAGAGGAAATTAATTAAATTTTCTCTATTTTACTCTTACCTACAGTTAAAAAATTTCTGAAAGTCCATGTGCAACAGTGTAAGTTTATAAAGTTTCTAAGAAACAAAAAATAAAACTATCCTTCTTATTTTTAATTTATTAAAGACGTTAAGAAAAAAATAAAGAACTATTATAAAACTGATCGAAAAATATCAACGAGTAATACAACTCTCCCTTTAGCTTCAAAGTTGGAGTAAACAGAGAATTAGACTTTTTAGTCCCTATGGAATGGAAAGTGTAGACAATAAAATTCGCGTCGAGAAAACAATAATCAAGAACGGGAAAATTATAGCAACAATCGTATTTATTATTTCAAAGTGCGAGTGTTACAATCTCTATGATTCCTCTGAATTCGCCTTTTCAAATATAAATTCAAGGGCTTTAAAGCTTGATCTTGAATCTTCGATGAATTTGAACTTTGAACTTTATCTTGATCTTGACTTTTGCTAGAATTCAAGGGCTTCGAGCTTGTTCTTGAATCTAATGGTCTTGATCTTGATCGTTCTTGGACTTGAACGCTTGAATTCTTAAACTTGTAGCTTTATAGAGAATTTTATGGCGTTTGTACAACGGACTTTCTCTAGTTTCTTGCTTAGAATTTGCTGTCTCTTTTCTGAATTATGAGAACCCCTATTTATAGTTTTAGAATAGAGGAGTTGCGATTGGAACAGGATTCCCTTCGGCCAATCTGATTTAAGTGACATGTCATATGGGCTTTATGGAGCGGGCTTGTCATCTTTGACACATGTCATGATCTTATTGGCTTCTTGTTTGACTTGGAATGCCACGTCATTTGCCACGTGGCACTAAAAGAATGGGCCTCTAGGATAAGATGACATTGGACTTAGTAAATTGGACATCTATTGTAGCCCAAATCAATTAATTTTGATTTTAATTAAATCCATCTTTATTGGACTTGAATAATTAGCCCAATTATATTAATTCATAATTTATTTGGATTAATATATTCATGAATTTAATATAATTCGAATCATTTTATAAATTTATATTTAATAAATTTTAAATGATTACAGAGAGTTCCATGAATGTAACACTTATCTAACAAAAATATTTTTCCTTAATTTTCTAATATGGACAGGAGTATTAAACTTTGTGTTACATCATGCACAAGTCTTTCTATAATATTTTCAAGGTGATTATATTTAATTTTGGATAAAAAAATCATGTAAAACAACAGTTTTATCTTTGAATGAAAATGGAGGGTCAAATTCCAAAAAGTAGGTCATAATTACAAGTTTTAAGAGAGGTGTAGTTGGCACCAATCAACAATCATATCAATATTAATAAATGTACTCCATTAATTAATGCAAAACGATTTCCAATGCATTAATAATTACTTTCTCTTTTAATCCCTACCTTATATCTTATCTCTCTCACTACTCTAATCTAAAATAAATCTAAAGTCATTTATTGATTGATCTTCATCCCAAATATGGAAAGTGATCAGTCAAACTATGAAGTGATCAAGACAAACCAAGATTTATTTTCCCTTCCCAAACAGCTGTCTTCTCTTGAGGATTTCAGGTGATTTATTTTGTTTTATCTTCTTTAAGATTTTTTTTTTTGATTCTGCTTAGTATATATGTTGTTGTTATTATGATGTGTATTCGTATATATTAATATGTTAGGTTTAGAAATAGTGAATTTTCAGGATATCATGCTATTGATTGGAAATGGAATACAATACATTTGTTTATTCATTTTTTTATAGCGTTATTCCAGGTGAAGCCGAATCATATATATATTTTGTATTATAGTATATTTTTATGTAAAAGAAAATGATTCATGACTAGTATATATTTGTTATGGGTGCAGGAGAATTATGGTATGAAGGAAATGGGAATATTGGAAATGAAATGAGTGGTGAATTTGTATTAATTGAAAATGCGGGGAAGGAATAATTGTCGTTATGTGATAATAAGATTGATGAAAAGAAGAGATGATAATGGGTAATGATCATCAAGAAATAATTGTAACGGAAAAAGATAAGAATAATTGTATGGAAATTAGGGAGGAGATTAATAATAATAGTTCAAGTATGTTGTCACGAGATGCAATTTCAAAGTATTTCTATATGTCAATTACTCAAACATCAAAGGAGCTTCATATTGGGTTGACACTTTTGAAGAAAAGATGTAGGGATTTGGGAATTAGAAGATGGCCTCATAGAAAATTGATGAGTCTTCAAACACTAATCAACAATATTAAGGTATATATATCTACACAACTTAATAAGCTTGTTTCAATTAATTAATTATTCTTTTCTTATAGTATATATTAATATAAATTATGTTGATTAATATATGATGGTGAATATATACAAGCTATGATACTAATTAATAATGTTTTATATATATTTGAAGGAATTGGAGAAGGGTGTCGGAAATAAAATGGAAGAAAAGTTGAAGGATGTGATTAATGTATTAGAGAAAGAGAAAAAGAAGATAGAAGAAATATCAGACATGAAAATTGAGGAGAAAACAAAGAGATTGAGACAAATATGTTTTAAGACAAATTACAAGAGGAGAAGACTAATGTCGTCTCTGCCTCATCAATTACAACCTTCTTTTGATACTTATTGCACTACAAGTACTCCTCCTCCTCCTCCTCATAATATTGAAGAAGATGATGAAGAGATAATGTATCTTCTTGCTAACTATTTCTCTTACGATACTCCAATCTTGTATCATTGAATTTTATTTTTTTTGTGTGTATATTGTTTTTACTTTGGAGAGTGTTAGGCATAACACTAAAGTTATTTTAGCATGAGCTACTCCAACTTTAAGATTAATTTTAATTTGTGCATGTATAAATTGTCGAAATCACATCCATGTGAGATACAATGTACTCTTTTTTTAACTTTATGTGAAATGCTAGTTGCAAAAAATTATGGGGACTCTTCATGATTTCATAATCAATATTAATATATTTGTTACATACAAGGGTGTAGTATAATTTTTTATGGATTCATGAGTTAATGTGATTAAGGGATAAAAATAATTGTTAATTTCTGCATAACCATCACAATCACAAACAACCCTACCTACATTAGTGTGTTTCATATTAGCATTTGAATACTACTACTTATAAAACTTATTTTTTCCACCCTACCAAATGTCATCTTAATTAGGAAATAAATACTATATATTAGGATTTGTTTGTTTCAATTTAGTTGTCTTAATTTAGTTTCATACCGAAAGAATCTTGTGGTCTTTAAATAACTAGAGATCTATAAAATGTAGAAAATAATTTTTAATTTTATCATTTTAAATATATCGTAGAAAATTAAAATTAAAAAGTTATCAAGAAAAAAAATTATTTTTAAATAAAAAAAACAAATAAATTAAAATAAAATGAATAACTTTATGTATATATGGAGTGACTCATATCAATCATATGTCACACCTTACAACTAATAATTACAAACTTTTTTCTTTATGAATTGTGGAGTGTTTCATAAATATCACATTTCATATATAATATTTGACTAATAATATGACAGATGAAATCCAGTGCTTAAAAGAAGCAAAAAAAAATACCTTCGAATTCGAGAATTTGAATTACTATCACTGTTGTGTATATATAGCCGGGTTGATTTGAATTTTCAAATATTAAATCAAATTATTTGTGTTGGACTTTTAAATTTATAAACCATACCAAACTAATAAAACTCAAGTTTTTTAATTTTGGGTTTTCATTTTTTTTGGGATAAAGTATTCATACATACATATAATTAACTTGTGTTCCAAATATTTATTTAGTTCTACAAAAATATAACTATCTAAAATGTTTCTTAAGTAAATAACAAAAAATATGAAATGAGTGATGACACCAAAATATTCAACAAAAAACAATAATGAAATTGCATAAAATAAATATTACAAATTAACAAGTAACAATGAAAAAGATCACAATTTAAAAGTACTAGAACATCCAAATATTCTTCGACGTCTCTCAAATGCACCATCACGGAATAAACAAGCATTGGGGGTGCCCCTGCATGTTTGATAGTTGATACAAAGGATAAATGTCTCAACATTTGAATAAGGTGCATTCAGTATGAGTAATTAAGACCTTAAAGAAATTACTTTGAATTTTATATTTTATACTCATATATCTTATGGTTTGACATTTCACCCTCATATATATATGATGATGATTTAAGTTATATACTTCCTAAATCTTCAATCTCATCCAAATATTTTTTTTTCTTTCTTTAATTTTTAAGTTGGAAAAATATGTCGCGGCAACATAAATAATTAAGGATGCAATATTTTCTTAAACTTTTTGTTATTTTAGTTTGGCCAAATGGTCTGGTGGACCCTTGTACTTGTATCTGTTTGTATTGTGAACCCTTCTACTTACCCTTTTGTCATCTGGACCCCTGAATCCATCCAAACCCAATATTTTAAACATTATTTTTGATGTGGCATCCTATGTGAAAAGACTCCACATGGAGCGTGTGATACACACAAAGTAAGAGCGTGAGACGCCTTAAAAAGGCACTAACGGTCAGATTTTGACCTTTAAAGGCCATCTCTTCTTCTTTATTTTCACTCAACACCATTGTTGGACAAATTTGAGCTTTTTTCTCCTCTTTTTCTCGATTTTGTCTCTCCAAATTTTTTCTCTTTTATTTTTGGCGCCTTTATTTTTTCCTTCGATGTACTCATCTTTTTTTTTTTGTGTGTGATTCTATTGTATTTTTGTTGGATTGATTTTTTTGGTCTTCACGATGACGGTTCGATGTTGCTACTGTGGAATATATGCTAAACTAAAGACATCAAGAACACCAACTAATCCTGGAGGAATGTTTTGGGGTTGCCAAAAATATTCATCCGATAATGGGTATGGATTCTTCCGATGGGCTGCTGCAAATGATTCAACATGCCAAGAACAATACAACATCAAGAATCCATCAACGAGATCAGGGCAAGGAAGACAAGCAAGACAAGCAAGACATAGAAGACAAGGAAGGCAAGGATCAAACACTAGTATTGATATCACTGTTATTGTGATTGTTGTTATTTGGTTTCTAGCCGTTATTTTTAAGATATATTGATTTGTACTAGGTGTTATTTGATAATGAAATGGACTGCATTTGCTTCAGAAATCTGAATAGTAACTTCATTCAAACACAAATTCATACAGAAAAACAAAGTCTTCCCAATAGCAACTTAACACAAATTCATATAGGCGTCATTCATATACAAAAACAAAGTTTTCCTAATAGTAGAACCAAAACAGTTGGGATCAAATCATTAATCAAAATAAAGTTAATTGGGATCAAGCCATTAAGCTAAACAAAGTGAAATCTAATGTGTGCCTTGAGTGCCTTGAGTGTTTGGTGTGCCTTGAGTGCCTTGAGTGCCTTGAGTGCTTCTGTAACTCTCATCTCATAGCTTCCTTTGAGTAATTACAGCTCTTCCCTTCCACCTTAGTCCATTGGGTTTGTAACCAAGATCAATATTGGTAGGAGTTGAACTTGACAATGTAGCACTATGTAATACCCTATCAGTATTTCCAGACTGAGAGAACAACAAAAATCTTAACTTAAAGATGAACTAATATCAATTAAAGAAATTTAATGTGTTTAAATGATAAAATACATACCCTCTCAATTACACTGCCACCTGATCCAAATAAGAGACCGTAACCAGTTGTCTTTACTTTTTTTGGTCTTGGTTTCTTATATGCAAGAGTTGCACCACCTCTCAAAGTTGTGCTAGTCTTTCTTTTTTGGCCAGCTACACTAGAAGTTGATTGTTGAGTACTTAATTGTCTCACATCACTTGGAGTGGAACCTGCATTTGGACCTGCACTTGGAGTGGAACCTGCACTTGGAGTGCAACTTGCACTTGGACCTGCATTTACACTTGACTGGCTTCCAATTGAAGCATTTGTAAAATCTGAAGTTGCAGCATTTCCAGCACTTGCAACACTTGTTCCAGCAGCAACATTTGAAGTTTCAACATTTGTTCCAGCAGTTCCAGCACTTGCAAGACTTGTTCCAGCAACAACATTTTTCTACAAACATATATTAAAGTCAAAAGTATAACCAGAGTAAAATTCAGTAACAAAGAGACATTAAAGCACAACTAACCAGAGTTGGACATCCTTTCTTGTTATGTCCAAAAGTCTTACACACAGAATATTTCATTTTTCTTCCCTTTCTTGTAGCCTTTTCAAACTTCTTCTTAACTGGCTCATCACTATCTTTTCTCCTGTTTTTTCCTGGTCTTCCTGGCATGGCTGTAATTTTAGGTGGTTCAGTGGCTGGTCTATCACTTTTTGGCCACATCTTCATATTTTTCATAGGTTGAATAAACCTATTATATGCTTTCAGGTATGTTTCCTTCTTATACCAGTGATCAACAAATGACTCAACAACCCAATCCTTATAATGAATTGTTGTAAGTGCATGGCCACAAGGAATTTCCTTTAATTGTCATGACCTACAACTACACACCTTATTCTTTAAGTCAACAACATGTTTATATGGTGGATCATGAATCTTAAAGCCAAGATCACCATTAAACTTTACCTCACAATTATCTGCAATTTCAGCATTTTTTCTAAGAATATCCATAGCCATTGGTGATACATCAGTAATCCATTTTTCTGAAAATTCTTTCATTTGATTCATTCTTTTCATAACTTTTGTTATGCCGTAATTTTACTAACCTTAGAAAAATCACTTTTTTGAAATGTTCTAAGTATAAAACAATTTAAGAAAATACTTAGAAGAGAGTCGCCACTTAATTTTTTAAAGAAATTAAGAAAACTTATAATTTTCAAAGATTTAAACAGAAAAAATCATTTGAAAATACCAAAGGGGATTCGGGGTTCAATTTACACTTTGAGAAGGGTTTAAGCATTCGAAGTGCCCGCTAACATGCGGTTGACCTGCGACTTGACTAAAATATATTTGACTATTTTTAGGAATTAGGAGAATAATGACTTAACATAAAAAAAAAAAATTTATAATATTTGATACTTTGAGAAAATAGTTAAATAAATGACACATTTTATCTATTTTTTATTTTATTTTTATTTTTTAGAGAAAGAAATTCAAAATGAAACATTTGACTTGAAATACCAGTGATTAAATTTTTAATAAAACTAGATTAATTAAAATTTATTTAATTCATTTTGAAATAATAATTTAAACCAAATTAACAAATTTAAGCATGAGACTATTTTAAATCAATCGATAAATAAAAACTTTGACCAACTTTTTGAGAAAAATGACTAAATAAAAAAAGAGAACATTTTTTAGTTCATTTGAGAATGAGCTTTAACTTAACCATTTTAAAGTAAATAAAATGATTAAATGAAGAGGCATTAAAACATATCTTTTTAAGAACAAAAGATTTAATTTAATTGAAGTTGTAAAATTTTGACCAATATACTTGATTAATAAAATAAATGAATACAAGAAAAATGTATTAAAAGTAAACCAACATAAAGAAAATAACTCATCTTTTGGGGAATCTTAATTAAGTTAATTAAAGGTAGACTTAAATAAAATTAGTCAAGCAAGAAAACAATTAAAAGAGTAAAAGAGATAAGGAAATTGGGCCCCTTCTTGGGCCAATTTCGCTGCAAATTTTGAGCTAATCCAATTCTCATTTTTGCGTATACAATGGACGTATATCAGTGTATATGAGCATATATATCATCTCTTTTCGTGTATCTCTTGCTTCCGGACACCTGTATTTCGCCTCCGCCCTGTGTTTTTGCGTTTTGGGGCCTCACATTTGCTATACTAAACCTGTATATCAGTGTATAATGTTGTATACAGCCTTTTTTCTGCATTATTTATTTCCGTTTGCCCTGTATTTCAGCCTCTGCTCTTGGAATGGATGAAGTTGACTCGATAATGAATCTCAACTCAACGAAATGCAATGATGGAGTCTAAAATGGACTCGGATAAATGTCACATGTAAAAGAAGATAAAATCACATAAGAATCTTATTTATCTTAAATTAAGGAAATACAAAATTGTGTTTTTAGAGTCCTAAATCAAGGAGTATCCTACTGTATGTAAAATAAGGAGGACTTGTATATTGACAAAACATATTTAATCCTAAGGATAGAAGGCACTCACGGTAAAATTACTCAAAAGAATAAGAAATAGAAAATTATAACCAACAACAACTACATTATGCAAACTAGTACCAACAAACATATTATTAATAACTACAAATATTTTTTGTAAATGAATCGAAACACCAAACAATAATTTAAGTCAAAGCTAAGAGGTAACTTCAATAATACCTGCCTTTATGCATCTGTAGTTAACCAACAAATAAACATACAAAACTTAGAGATTTACCCGCGTAATGAGAGACAACCAAATTAGATTCAAGTATTACTATCCTACCAAAGATTTAGAGGTAAAATCGAAGGAAGCATTATATGAGAAAAGACATGAAGAACTATTTAATAACTCTAAGTTAAGACACCTAAAAAAGGAAATACTTATGGCTATACTAAAATAACAATCATGAACTAATGGAATATATCAATCATGAACTAATGGAATATATCAATCATGAACATGCTAAAAGGATAAGACCAAACTCTTTTTTATGCAATAAAGCTACTACTCTTTTAGATCAAATCACAAGATAGGCATGAGAAGCTACAACTTAGAGTTTCTTAAACATGATAACTAATAGAAATAAATGGCAAAGATGCATTCCTCGATGTGACAGTAATTAAAGAGATGTCTCAGAATAACCAGCAGGCTAAAGCAAATCATACCAGACTACTCGATTCAACATAAGTGAGAAAAATTTATTTTTTTCAAAAGGCATAATACATAAATTGGACCCTTAACTTGGCTTCAAATTATAACTTTGACCTTTAACTTTTTGAGTGCACAAATAGGCACTTTAACTATCCAAAACTTAAACAAAAAAACACTCGGATCCTACTTGGAAAAATGCGTGAAATACACTCAAATTAGGCGCGTCAGATGTAAAAATTTAGGGGCCCAACAGTAAAAAAAGCATTGAAAGGACAATTAAACCCTTTTTCTATTTTTTTCAACAATTTTCCCCTTTTTTTGCATTATTTGTTGTTCACTACAAAATATTTTTGAGAAATATCTTTTATTTTTACTAGAGTAGAAAATAATTTTTGAAATTAAAAAAATATTTTTGAAATTAAACTTAATTTTTTTTGGGGGTAGGGGTGGGGGGCTGGCGGGGGGATCGAGGGTAGGGGTGAAAAAATAAAA
>JAJOOO010004890.1:0-21815 GCA_029582685.1 Solanum piurae | reverse complement strand
TCTTTCATCACCCACAACTTGAACATGCCCCCCCATGGATTATAATATGTAGAACTAAAGCAAAGCATTCCCCCCAATACTGAAACACCATGCTCTATGAACCTTGCTTCGTATATATTACACATTTTCTCTAGCAATGGTATCTCTCCGTACACCTCGTTTGAAATGTTAAATGAAATGACAGTATAACAATGTGATGATAAACCAACCCAATGAAATGCTCCATGTACAAATGCCAAAGAATACATACCGCAATCCTTAACACCAAGCACACGGTGAATGCCAGCAGGATATTTACAGATTTTTTTCCAGGATCCACCTTTTAGCGTGAGAATTTCAACGGATACTTCCTGACACATATCGTGCAAGTCAATAGCAAGGATCTTATAGTCATCAATAGTTGCGTCATATCCCATTCCACATACACAATACTTGGGTTCAGATTTTGGATGGGGAAGTACTATTGATTCTCCTGTGGAGGGGTTCAAGAGCAAGAGGTGTCTATCAAATCCATTGATAACTGCAAGAAGAACTAACCCATCACAGGAACAGTAGAGTAAGGAATTCTCTGGATTGCAGTTTGAAGGCCAATCAAGTTTTTGTTCATCCTCAACCACTTGAACTGACGATAAAGTAGAACAATATAAGTTAAACACATCATCCTTATCAAGGCACATTTTGTTAATAAGAAGCTTATGAGAATTTTGGTCATTTTTGGCATGATTGAGATGCTTCATCTTAAAGTAAGGATCCGAGATTAATTCCTTCCAAGATTTTGAAACACATTTGAATCGAAGAGTAGACCGCACAGGTATCTTGCTGAGTATCTCGATAATTATTTCCTCGTTGAATTGGATTCCCATGGCTTGAGGAGAAACAATATCCATCTTCTTCTGAAAATTTGCTTTTTCGCCATTGCTTACAGAAATTTGGTTGAAAAGATGAGTTTTTTCTGTATTTGTAATAGATTTCTTCTTCTTCTGTTGAGCTTTGAAGAGATTCGCATCTCTAATTACTAATTTTCGCTCATACATATTCAATTTCTTCTTCGACATTGACAATTCCTAAGCTTTGATTGAAAAAGCTATGCTAGGTTTCTCTATCTGCACTTCTAATGTTCTAATTCTCAATCTCAATTACCGATATATATATATATATATATATATTTCACTTTTCCTTTTCCTTTTCCTTTTCCTTTTCCTTCTCATATTTGAATTTGGTATGCACAGTAAGAAAATAAGTATTATTATTTTATAATATTATTTAGTATTCAATATTTACACTTTGTTCGGATCATTATTATCCATTATTTCATAATGTATTGTATGATAGATACAATGTTTGGCTAGACTGTATTGTTTGTTGTTGTTTACTAATATTTTTATTGTTTGGTTTGACTGTATCGTATTGTATTTTAATTTATAAATTTACTAAAATATCCTTAATTATTCTAGGGTAGGAGGTTTGACTAGAATTAAATAATATAAGGTAAAGGGTAAAATAGTATTTTGAAATATTATGTAAAGATATAATTGGAAAAAGAAATTAAGTAACAATGGAAACACACCAAATTGGTTGTTCCATAAAATAGAGATTTTCATTATTAACAATACATTTTAAGTAACAATCAAAACAAGCATTGTAGGTATAGTAACGATACGATACAATATAATGGGTAACAATAATCTAAACAGAGTGTAAGCTTCCAAAAATATTTTAGGAATCTATCCATACTATCTTTTAAAATGTTGATTTTTTATCCTTCATTAAAAAAAACTTATAGATAAGAATTCCTAATACTTTAATATTTTTTAAAAAGTCAAATAAACTTTTACATATTAAATATTTCCTTATTTGAACTATATTATAAATATTTTCATTAGTTAAAATGATGTACTACAATAACAACTATAGATATTTCTCATCATTTTAAACATCCTTTTACTACTTCAATCCTTTTTTGTTTGACGGAAATTTTTGTCTTTAATGATAAGTTTTTTGCTATTATTTCTTTAGAATGATAATTAATATTACACTAGTGAATTTATCCTTTGCGCGGCATGAAATAACTATACTACTTGTCTTTTTTAAAAAAATTATTTTTACTTTATTGGAAATTTCAAATTAAACTTGAAGTTGGAATCTTAAATTTGAAAAACTTCTCAACTACCTTTGTATTTAGAATTTCAAATAAAATGATAGTATGTCTCATTTGTGGAAAAAAACACAATTTCAATTCAAAAGTTTTCTAGTAAAGTGAAAAATATTTAATTTCTAATTATATATGCCCAAAATGCCTACCAAATTTATGATCTATTTTTTTTTTCTTATACTCTAATATTAAAATCCTTAAAAAGTATATTTCATTAGAATTGAATGTATTTTCAATATTCCTTTCAAATGTATAATCTAAAAGAAGAAATCATAATATACATAAAAGTCATTTTCGAAACTTAAGTTTTCAACTTCTAAACCAAAAGTTACATAAAAACATCATCTATATTTTGTTTTAAGCAAATATGAAAAAATATGTATAAAAATGGCTTGTTGGCAGACCTTTGACTATATATATTTTCACCAAGTTACCATTGTATCATCCAAAAAAAAGAATATAAACACAAAAAATAACTTTAATCTTTTTTTATACTTATACTCACTACTCTAATATTCTGGATTCATGACATAAACATACTTAATAAAAATATTCTGTGAAATGAGATATTCATTTGGTGAGTAGGTATAAATATAATGGTATTCATAAAATTTAATTAAGTTATGAATTTAAATTTTCAAGACTTATAAATACACAAAATAATACTAAAATGAAAATAATATGTTCAATCTAATTGAAATTTATAGAAAAGACTAATGGGCAAGACAAATATGCATCATTAATGCTTAATTTTTTTCTTTCCAAGATAATAGAAACCTTGCATATCTTAATTAGTATGGAGCAATGAAAAAACATTTAAGTCTTACAAAATAAACTACTCTAACAATCCCTATAATCAATACTTAAATATCATGAACAAAGAAAACACATATGAATGAAATTCTCTTTCTTCTTCTTTTTTCTCTGAATTGAATTGTATGTCGAACTATGATTTTTTTAAATATTTAGTTAGTTGAAATGTGAGTGTCATATATTTGCGGTGATTTGATTCTTTTTTTTCAATTTTTTTATTTTTGATAATTAATTCTCTTGAGCCTTTAAGCCATTTAGTGAAAATGTACTACATTGAATCAAGGAAATTATTTGCAAGCAAACGATAAAAAATTTATAGATAGATATTTCAAGTATTTTCTTTTGGATATTTTTTGTGGTCATATCATCTAATTTTTAAGAATTTAATTGAGAATTCATTCATTAAAATATTAAACTTCATTGAAATATTTAATGCGCTAATTTGTAGGATTGTAATGATAGAAAGGAAAGAAAGAAGAGGATTCTTGGGTAGAGTGAATTGTTTTCGCAAGAGAGATTTTTTAAACATAGATCTAATTATTATATGACGAGAGAAAAATATATAACAAAATTTAAATTATTTCTACAATTATATGCTATACTAAATCTAAAAATGCTTAACAGCTAAACTTATCTTTGTGTTAATATGTGATACTTTTTATTTATATTATACTAAAGCTAAAAAGCATAATTACAGAACTTCCCTTTGCGTCACCACCTAGTATTTATTTATTTATTTGAAGAATCTTATTCTTTTAGAACGAATATGATATACGTCAAGCCTCAATGTTTGATTATTATAAAAGAGATCAAAAGAATATTGGAATGAAATTAATCTAAAAATAAAAATTATGAATGGAATATATAAAGAAGACAAAATATATCAAAAGTAATACTTCTCAAATTAAATTTGAAATTCTTAAGATAGGCATACAAGTATCAATATGTTTATTTTGTGAAAGTAAATACAATTAGATGTAACTTTTCAAGAACGAAAACATGTAGTAATACAAAACTAAAAAGAGTAATAATATAAGTGAGAAAATAGACAAAAAAAAATGTAGAGAGATAAAAGAGAATTTTCTTATTCTTCCAAGTATATTCAAGTGTTTCCTAAATCTTCAAGTGTATAACACAATCCTCAAGACCTCTATTTATATTGTTATAAAGAGGCACGCAAAAAGATACACAATAACACATCGTATTAATTCTTGAGAATATGGAGAAGATCAAGGGGTGTGGAATGTTGACACCCAATTTTGGCCCTCCACAATATAAATTAATGATCGAGCTTCTCCAATTTTCAGATGATTTAAAATTATTAGTTTTATAAAAAATTCAAGAAAATAAAATAAATATAGTTTGCAAGTTATCTTAAATAGTTTCGTCACTTATATATAATTTTTAAATAATATATATGTTTTATATAATTATATATATAATTAATGTATTTCATGACTATTCAAAAATCATCTCAAAAAGATTTCATATTTTTAATATTTTATTAGTGATGGTTATAATTTTAAATTAATGAGTTTCAGGAAATTCAAAATACTTCCAAGTTATTTCTAAAAGTAATTTTGTCATTTTAAATAATTTTAATACTTTTAAATAATAAATTTGTATATTTTTACAATCATGTTATTTTACAAATGTTTGAAAATCATCACAAAAGATTTTACATTTTAGTTAGATATTTTACTAAATTACTTTAAGTTATAGTTATAATTTCGAGTTATTAGTTTATAATTGAATTATTTATTTTATTAAGAAGTTCGTTAGTTGATTATATTAATTCATTTTTAGCCAATTTTGTTACTTAAATTCAAATTGGCTATATTTCTTAATCCCAATTGGCTATAGTTGAAATTCCAAATGGCCATTTTTCTTTTATAATTCTAGCCCATTTCTACCCCCCACCTTAAACCTATTTAAGACCAAGTTTTGGGCCCTTTTTTTTACCTTTTCCAGCAGCCCAAACTAATTTTGGGCCCATGTCCCATGAGACAAACCCATCAGCCCAATATTCCCTTTATTTCCCAGCCCACAAAATCCCATCAGCATTCCCAATTCCAGCATGCGACCCCACTACCCCAATATCATCTTCTTCACGCAACAAACCCAGAAATTCAGCAAAAATCCCAGAAAATTCGGAAAATCCCACCAAATCGCAGAAATCCAGCAACCTTATCCAAAAGGGAACTTGAATTTCAAATTAAAATTCCTCCTTTCCATCCGATTTCTTCCAAAAAAAAAAGAAAAAAAAATGATTTTTCTTTTCCCATATATAAACCCTCAACCGGTCAGTGTTTGAAGGGGGGGGGATTGGAAATTGAAGGAAGATACTACCACCATCACAAATTCCTTTTATCTTCTAAGACCACAAAAGTTCCAAATCGAGAAAGGTTACGAGTTCTAAAAAAAAAACATCGTCCTTAACTTTGAAGATAAATTTTTCCTTCTAGGCTGTCTCAAATCTTCCTCGTTCCAGTGAGCTCTGTACAAGTGGTGGAATAGCTCGTCTCCAACTCGTTGGCATCCAGTTCGCCGCACCTTGAAAGGTAGTATCTAAGCTCAACCCATGTCTCTTTTTATTCTCAATATGTCGATTTCTGATCCTTGACTCCTTGAGCATATAAATATTGTGATCTGGGGCGTTTCCTGACTGATTGTTGATTGTAAATTGTTAGTATGGATGGTCTGTTCATTTACTTAGTTTATTCATTTCGATTTCGGTCTTTGTTATTTGAGATTGGATGGTTCCTTTGAAGTTGAAATTACTTGTTTCCTATTAATGTTGTCTATTCTCGCTGAGTTATTTCATCTAGTTGGCTGTGACTTTCCCGAATCTAGAATACTGCTTCTCTCGGTCTGATAGGCAAAGTTGTTTTCACACATTTTAGCTAGCATGTTGAGTAATTTTACCTCTTAGTTGGTATAATGCTCGTTCTATTTGTGTTCGGTCAAATAGTATAGTTCATGTTTTGGTTATTTGTAGTTCCAAATCTCGTTCATATTAAGGCTAGTCGTAGAGTCTTTATTGTCTTATATGTTGAGTTTCTTTTTTAAATCCGTCCCAACGTAAGTAAGATAAAAACTAAGTTGATAAATTGTTAGTTTGACTTTGTTCCATTCCCCTAAGTAAGTTTGTTATTTGTATTTCTTCCCCGTTTTTCTTTATTTTGAAACATACTAAGCTTTGAAATGGTAAGAATTATATGTCATTTACAGTGTCTTTCTTTTAAGTTGTTAAAATCATTTGCCACTTTGTGCATGCCAAGAAATACATCCTTGTCATACTACAGGAAGCTTGTTAATCCTTTCCATCGTGAACAATGCATATTCATATTTTCCTCATTATTTGAGATCACTAAAAACAAAGAGATAATTTATATATATATATATATATATTGCTTTATCTCTTCTTTGTGATAAAATCATTGCTTGTTTATCCAACACCTTAATACATTAATTTGGATGTGACCTTCTTTGTTGTTTAGGTTTATTTGTTGGATTGAGTTTGTGCTATATTTTCTAAACATGTTCTTTTCCCCATTCACTGAAATTTAAATTCACTAATATGTTTCCTTTTTTTTTTTTGTTGAATGTGAATCTCTTTTGAGTCCATGGAGACTCCATTTCCTATCCTTGCATTTCGGGGATTGTGCTTCTCTTTATCGAGTCCAAAATAGCCGGTGAACAGGTTACAGGCAGTGTAAGACCTGGAAATCAAAATTTTCAGATCCCGGAAAGCCCAAAGGGGGTCGTATACAAGATGTATACATCGATCTACAGGTCAAAAATGCAGGAATACAGGGCTGGAATAAAATACAGGTGTTCGGAAGCAAGAGATACATGAAAAGAGCCTATATATACGCTCATATACACTGATATACATCAACTGTATACCAAAAACGGGAATAGGGTTAAGCAGCGAATTTGGCCCCGAAAGGGCCCGAATTCAATTTCTCCCTTACCCCTTTAATTATTAATTATGATTATTTATTGTTTGTTGTTTAACTCTAACTTTAAAATTGTTAATTAGCTTTAGTTGAATTCCCCAAAAGACGAACTATTTCTCTGTGCTGTTTTATTTTTAACAAATTTCATTTTATCACCTCTTGTAGTTTCATTTATAACCTTTCGTCAAAACTTTTTTTTTAGTCTTCATATCTTGATTAACCAAAAAAATGATTTAAATGAATTCTAATTAATCTAATTTTGTTAAAATCCTAATTGACCCAGTTGTTACAATTAAGTTCCAATTTTCTTAAAAATTTAAAAAATGTTCTTTTAATTATTTTCTTAAGTTAATCAAATATTATAAATTATTATTTTTATGTTAAATCATTATTTTCTTAAAAAATAGTCAAATATATTTTAGTCAAGTCGCAGGTCAACCGCATGTTAGCGGGCACTTTGAATGCTTAAACCCTTCTCGAAGTGTAAATTGAACCCCGAACCCTCTTTGGTATTTTCAAATGATTTTTTCTGTTTAAATCTTTGAAAATTATAAGTTTTCTTAATTTCTTTAAAAAATTAAGTGGCGACTCTCTTCTAAGTATTTTTCAAAAATTGTTTTATACTTAGAACATTTCAAAAAAGTGATTTTTCTACATATAGTCAAATTACGGCACAACATGGAAGATAAATGAGGAGGTGGTGGAGGTGTGAGTATTATTACATATAATGGTGAAATTACACCTTAAAGTTATGTCCACATCCACATTAATATAATATATTTACAACAAAAACATTAATTATTTATAAATAATAACTACATTAAAAATAAAGAGAAAAAAAAATCCCAAAAAAGGAGAAAAAGATAAATAAAAATAGAGGTCATAGAAAAGTGTCATATATATATATATATATATATAATTTTCGCTTTTAATTTGCATGAGATCATTCACAAAACTGATTTCTTGGATAATAGTTTTAAAGATAGTATTGGTTAATTAGAACTTGAAAACTGAACGACTTCGTTTTTATGAAATTTTTGGCAATCATTTTCCTGTGGGTATATCTATATCACATGTACGCATGGGTGGATGACATATGGCATAAGAAGGGTATATTAAAATTACTTGATCGAGTAAAGAAGTGTTTTAAAGCTATCAATATATAATTGTGAGACTAAAGTAATAATTCATGTCACGTTTAGTTAGTGTTTTCAATACTTATTTTCAATAATTGATTATGACTTCTCTGATAAATAAACCTTCAAAATATTGATTCTAAATCGGGTCAAGTTATGTGTAAACTCTATCATGTCTAATATCATTTATATGATTACAGTACCACTATGTTATTGTTATTGGATACGATTTGTATTTAAAATGTCATGAATTAAAGGGCATTGTCTTTGGAGAAAATCACCTTCTTTCTTCCTCCTTTTTCAACTTTTTGAATAAATCACCTAGATTTGCAATTATATTAAGAAAATGTCTACCATAAAAATATAATTTTTTAAAAACTAAATATAACAACTTTTTAAAATTTAAATAATACAACACTCCAAAGGACCTATCTTCTTCTCTATTTGTCATCCGTCCGTTTTTCTACCATTCTTTCTATGATTTCTATCTCTTCTTCTTCAATTTTTTTATTCAAATAACTACATATCTTTAAATATTCATATCTTTAAACCTTTTTTAGATTCTTTAAAAGTATTATAGTTTTGGAGAATTTGACACAATTGCGGCATCAAAATTCACTACTTATGAAGAATCCGACACGATTATGACATTGAAATTGAAGAATCCGCATTATAAGTATCCATAAGATCCTAGAGCCTAGAAGTGACTATTATTCTTACACTAGGATCTTATAGCCATTCTAGCAAGTAGAGATCAAAACAGAGCTCCATTATGAAGTAGCGTTTTAGGATTACATCTACACAATACATATCGCAATAATATGTAACAAGACATAATATGCAATAAGAGATGGAGTTTCAATTAAATACAAAATAAGAGCAACATATTGCAATAATAGCCTAACAAGAAAGGGAGTTTCAATTAAATACTAAATAAATGCAACATTATTACAATAAGAGATAGTTACATGATCTGTGAAGAAAAGAAAAAAGCGTCTCTCAAGTTATATCTATGCAAATGTTATAAGTGATTTCGGAGAGATCAAACTCTGTGTGTAGACCATTCCTTGCTTAAATGTACGACATTGAGGCAATAATCCAAATCGCTCTCTGGATGTCCTATAGACGGAACCAAGAACTCCAAAATAATTGCAGCGTAGCAGCACTTCACCATCCGCATACATATAAATCGGTTTTGCTGAATAAAAAAATCCCGAATCACCTCGTATCGTAAGCAATTCAGTCCATGATTCTTTGACACCATATTCTTTCATCATCCACAACTTGAACATGCCTCCCCATGGATTAAAATATGTAGAACAAAAGCAAAGCATTCCTCCCAATACTGAAACGCCGTACTCTATGAACCTTGCTTTGTATATATTGCACATATGCTCTAGCAATGGTATCTCTCCGTACACCTCATTTGAAATGTTAAATGAAACGATTGTACAACAATGTGATGATAAACCAACCCAATGAAATGCTCCATGTACAAATGCCAAAGAATACATACCACAATCCTTAACACCGATCACACGGTGAATGCCAGGAGGATATTTACAAATTTCTTTCCAGGATCCACCTTTTAGCGTGAGAATTTCAACGGTAATTTCCTGACATGTTTCGTGCAAGTCAATAGCAAGGATCTTATAGTCATCAGTAGTTGCGTCATATCCCATTCCACATACACAATACTTGGGTCGAGATTTCGGATGGGGAAGTACTATTGATTCTCCTGTGAAAGGGTTCCACAGCAAGAGGTGTCTATCAAGTCCATTGTAAATTGCGAGAAGAACTAACCCATCACAGGAACAGTAGAGTACGGAATCCTCTGGTTTGCAGTTTGAAGGCCAATCAAGATTTTGTTCATCCTCAACCACTTTAACTGACGATAAAGTAGAACAATATAAGTTAAATACATCATCCTTATCAAGGCACTTTTTGTTAATAAGAAGCTTATGAGAATTTTGGTCATTTTTGGCATGATCGAGATGCTTCATCTTAAAGTAACGGTCTGAGATTAATTCCTTCCAAGATTTTGAAACACATTTGAATCGAAGAATAGACCGCGCGGGTATCTTGCTTAGGATCTCGATAATTATTTCCTCATTGAATTGGTTTCCCCTGGCCTACATAGGACACACAATATGCATATATATGAAAATTAAGATCCTTTTTGACGTAGAGCTTTAGCGTTTATCTTGTGATTGTGATTATTACAAAACTCACCTGAAAACAGACAATATCCATCTTCTCTATTGTATCACTAATTGACATTCTCTTCCCTGCAATTTAATTAAAAAATTTAGTTGGTTAGCCCCATATAAACAGATAATAGTAATATTGATGAAAAAAGAGATGCCAGAATTTCCTCTTTGATTTTGTATTTTTCCTTTTCAACTGGTTTGATATGTGTTACTTGAGTTGCGTATCTCTCGAAAACACGAGTAAAAGTAAGGTATGGGTATATCTATAGATTATCGTAGCAGTAGCAGAAAGATACCTTTGCAAATTTGATTTGATTTCTTCTTCTGTTTGCATCTGGAAAATTTGGTTGCTTCTTCACTATTGTTAATGGAAATTTGCTTGAAAATATTAGTTTTTTCTATATTTGCAATAGATTTCTTCTTCTTCTTCGCACCTCTAATTGCTAATTTTCCTTCATGCATATTTGACTATCGATAATTTCTGTATCTGCACTTGTTGTGTTCTGTTACAATAATTCTCAATTTGGGGTATATATATAACTGATGGGAGAATACTTTCACTTTTCCATGTTATATTAGGATTTGGTATAAACATTGTAATAAGAATTATTTTACTACATTATTCATATTAATTGGTACTCTATTTATTTAGTATTAAGCCTTGAAAAATAATTTGAGGAATTTATCTATATTATATTAGAGAAATTGATTAAACTTTTTATTCTTCATTAAAAAAAAATGAAAAACTGTATAATTAGAGTTTTAAAATATTGTTATTACTCACTATCATATATATTATTATTACTTATACAAAATATTACATATCTTACCAATAATTAAGAGTTTTCTATCATATATTGAGTAAGTTACACTTAGATACATGTATTTTTGCTACCAAATACACTAAAGAATGGAGATAGGCTAACGAAATTCGTTATGTATCCCAAACACATGTGAATCATACAGATAGTATTTGTAAATATCTCAAATACATGTGAATCACAATAGATATACACTCTCTTATGTATCTGGTTCTGAATCACATCAGATACATACATATACATATATCTAATATGTCTAGTGTGATTCACATGTATTTGAGATACATAACGAATCTCGCTCGCCCCTCTCTCCATATTTTAGTGTATATGATAGCAAAAATACATGTAAGTAAGTGTATCTTTCTCAATATATGATAGAAAATTCTAAATTAATGGTAAGATAGATAATATTTTAAATGTAAAAGTAATAATAGTATATTATTAAAAATCATCGTCCATCTAATTATGTAATTTTTCCATTTAAAAAACATCAAAAAAATTATTTTCCTTATTTTCACTTTGAATTACTCACAAAATAAAAACCATTCAATTTTTATTTCTAACTAAATAGAACACTCTTTTTCAAATATCATCATTCATGTTAATTTTTTTTTTCAAATACTCACAAATTTTTAGGTTAAACGATACTAAGTGATTTCTATTTGTCATAGCTTTGATGAATAAAATTACCTAATATCTATTGTAGGTGAAAAGTGGCAAATATTTTGTAAAATTAATCAATGTGAGTGAAAGTGAGTTTGAACACCACGATCACAAAAAAAAAATCAGGCCCAACGATGTCTCTCCCTAAAACTTAACACTAGTTGTGACCAAAATATCCTTGGTAAGTAGCTTTTCTCCGAATAGAATCATAGGTAATCCAAATTTAAATTAATCGGAATTCTGCCCTGACATTAGTCGGAATTCAATGTGGGCTAGGAAACCCGATAGGTAAAAAAAAAAAAAAAAAACATTATTGTGGTAAGTGGTAACCCCCTTCTTCTTCCTCACTCTAGCTCTTAAACCCTAGGAATTTCTATACATCTCTCCACGCCGATTCTATCTTCCTCTCTCCCTCTCCACATCAATGGAAGATGTATGTGAAGGCAAAGACTTCTCTTTCCCAAATCAAGAAGAAAAAATCCTTCAATGGTGGGAAGAAGTCAAAGCATTCGAAACCCAGCTCGAAAAGACCAAAAATCAACCCGAATACATCTTCTACGATGGTCCTCCATTTGCAACAGGTTTACCTCATTATGGCCACATATTAGCTGGTACGATCAAAGATATTGTGACCCGTTATCAATCAATGACGGGCCATCATGTGACCCGAAGATTTGGGTGGGATTGTCATGGATTACCAGTTGAACATGAAATTGATGAGAAACTTCAGATTAAGACTAAACAACAAGTGATTGAAATGGGGATTGATAAGTATAATGAGGAATGTAGGGCTATTGTGACAAGGTATGTTGGAGAATGGGAAAAAACTGTGGTGAGAATGGGGAGGTGGATTGATTTTCAGAATGGGTATAAGACTATGGATTTGAAGTTTATGGAGAGTGTTTGGTGGGTTTTTGCTAAGCTGTTTGAAAAGGGTCTTGTTTATAAAGGCTTCAAGGTTTGTCCTTTTTTTCTTGTTCTTCAACTTTTTGTATAATTCAAGCTGATGTTAACAAAATAGTATGCTTTTTACTCAACTAAAAAAAAAACAGTTCACGAGTATTATGTATAATTCAAGCTGATGTTTTATTAGAAAGTAGTATGCTTTTTACTTAACTTAAAAAAAACAGTTCTTTGAGTATTATATGGCTGTCAGCAGTAGTCTTTGTGCTGAGAAAAAGGCACAGCCAGGATGATTAAGCTCATACAAGTGCCGGAGTAGTGTAGATGGGTAAACGAAACAGTAGTTTAGTTGCTTCATGAGGGTCTTATTTATAAAGTTTCAAGGTTTGTCGTTTTTTTGTTTTAAAAAAAACAGTTTATTGAGCATTATATGGCTATCAACTGTCTTTGTGCTGAGAAAAAGGTTCCCCCAATTAATCCACCAGCCAGCATGCTTAAGTTCATGTGAGTGCCGGATAAATTTATCCACCATGATTGGAACAGATGGGCTCAGATCAGTGTAGTTGGGGTTTGAAGGAAACTGTAGTGTAGCTGGGTAAAAGAAACAGTAGTTTAGTTGTTTCTAAAGGGTCTTGTTTATAGAGGCTTCAAGGTTTGTCCTTTTTTCTTAGTATTCAACTTGTTGTATAATTCAAGCTGATGCTTAATTAAAAAGTCATATGACAACAGCTACATAGGATACACAGACTTTACCCTTAACTCAGAGGTAGAGAGAGGCTGTTTCCGATAGTTTAATTAGAAAGTAGTATGCTTTTTTTTTTTTGAGGATAGTAACAGAAATAATATGCTTTTTAATTAATTAAAAATAGTTCTTTGAGTATTATATGGCTATTAGCAGTTTTTGTGGGTTCCCTCAATTAATCCACAAGCCAGCATGCTTAAGCTCATGCGAGTGCCGGATAAGTTTGTCCACCATGATTGGAACAGACAGTCTCAAATCAGTCTAGTTGGGTTTGAAGGAAACCGTAGTGTAGCTGGGTAAAAGAAACATTAGTTTTAGTTGTTTTAGAAGGAACTTATTTATAAAGGTTTATCCTTTTTTCTTATTCTTGAATTTATAGTGTAATTCAATATGATGCTTGATGTGTGCTTCTTAATAAAATCTAAAGAAAAATCAATTCGTCAAAATTTTTTATACTGAAAATTTATAATACTCTAACCTTTTTATTGAAAAAGGTTACCTCAATTGTATTTAAGTGGAGAAGGGCAGAGGGGCAGGGCCATTATCCACCGAGTTTAGAAGGCTTTGATTGGTCCAAAGGGCGGGTCATAGACGGATTGCTCGGTTATCAAAAAAAAAAAAAAAAAGGTTACCTCAATTTATCCATCAGCTGGCAAGCTCAAACTCATATGGGTTCCACTTGCCAGATACAATAGTGTAGTTGGTTTGAAAGAAACAACAGTGTAATTCAGGATGATGCTTGATCTAGTATCTTTTTTTCCCCAAAAAATAAAATCTAAGAAGAACAATCTATTGAGTATTATATGGCTATCAGCACAACCTTTGTGCTAAATAATTGTTATACTGCAACCTTTCTCAAAAATAAAATGAAATAAAATTAAAAAATGAGTATTCGGATTGAGGAAAACCTCCTTTTTCCCACTATGATCTGCCTGTCTGGGCTTGTTGCTACCTTGATCAATCTACCAGCCAGCATGCTTGAACTCATGTGATTGTCAGACAAACTTCTCCACCAATATTGGACCAGATGGGCTCACGCCAGTGTAGTTGGGTTTGAAAGAAATTTGACTCTTTTCCTGATTTTTTTTGCAGGTTATGCCTTATAGTACTGGTTTGAAGACTCCATTATCCAATTTTGAAGCTAATTCAAATTACAAGGTCTGTAATGGAAATCATTTAGCAGCGCTCAAAGTGCAATTTTTTTCTCCTTGTACTGGTGATTGCTTATTTATGTGCTTTTATGAAATTCTCTTTCCTTCATCACAAAGTTTAAAAAGTTATTTTCCTTTTTGGGTCTGGTGCAGGAAGTAAGCGACCCTGAAATCATGGTTTCATTCCCTATAGTTGATGATCCTGAGGGTGCATCCTTTGTTGCATGGACTACTACTCCTTGGACCCTTCCAAGTAATCTTGCTCTTTGTGTCAACGCTAATTTTGTATACGTCAAGGTTAGTCCTTTAGTAAAACTTATGGTTTGAAATTTGAGTGAATTGTTGCTTTAATTGGATTGACATTACTTTCGGAGTCTGAAGGGTTGGTCGTTACTTTAACTTATTATAGTGCTTCAAATGCAGTTAGTATTGTTGTTATAAGCCAAAGGTCTTCAGTTTTGTTAATTTCCTGTTCTGAGATGTATTAACTGTTCATTGCATTTAATCAAGTTGTACATTAGATGACAGTCATTTAATTGGAGTGTGCAACTCTCTTGATTAGATTTATTCAGTTTAAGAAAAGAAACATGTATCATATTTCTTTATTGGTATGGAACAGGTGTGTAAATCTGGTAATATTTACTCTAAACTAAGCTTGTTAATGTTGATTTGGTTATGTCATCAGGTTCGCAATAAATTCAACGGGAAGATCTATGTAGTGGCGGAATCTCGATTGGCTGAGCTACCAGTTGAGAAGGCCAAAAAGGTCGCCCCAAATGGACCTGCTGCTGACACTCATATCCCAAATTCTAAGACAAAGCCTTCTGGTGGTAAATCACAGAATGTCGAAACTTATGAAGTGATGGATAAATTTCCTGGGTCGTCCCTAGTGGGGAAGAAGTGAGCAAATTTCATCTTCAACTTTGTCACTTCATATGCTGCACAAAGTTTTTTTCTCATCATTCGCAATATGGTAGCTAGTATCTTGAATGGAAGTTGATGGAAGTGATCCTCTCATCTTTACGTTCTAATTTGAGGTTCACTTGATTTACATGTCTTCTACCTTGTATACTACTTCATACCTGACCAACTCATGCTTCACATTGTAAATAAAAGCCATTCATTGGTAATTTGTCTCAGTTTTTTTGTTTTGTTTTGTTTACATTGAACTTGTTTAATGACTTTATCAGCTACGACTTCAATTATTCGAACGATCTCCTTGAAAGGTCAATCTTTGACACTTGCCAGCACATTGAATTTTGATAGATTGTTGACTCTACGGCTGTATTTGGTTCTTATCATTTGTGTAACTAGCAGGTGTGACTTCACACTTCTCTACCTCCTCTTACCGGGAAGTTTTCTTTGGGTATGATCCCAAGTTTTTTCTTTTGTTTTTTTTTCTTGTAATGTTGGACTTGTCTAATTAGGAAATTAACCTTACCCTAAAATATGAAAAGAAAAGAAAGATCCTAAGAGAGCAAATTGTCAAAAACAAGGGGCGTCAAATGGAGCATTTCTTTTACGTGAAGAAATGATATGCAAGTGTTTTGGTTAAGAATTGAACTCTACTGTCAAATGAAGTGATTATCTTTCTCAAAAGAAATTTTCAATGAAGTGGCTTGAGGCATGTTAGGATGTATGGTTCCCGGTGTGTGTCTAATATCTGATTTTAGGATCCTGTCCACTAGTTACTGTTCCTTGTTCCCTTTTGCTGTCCTTTTTCTTGGAATAAATGGGAGAGTTTGGCAAAATGGCATGCTTGGCAATGACATGCTTACCTTCCACATGGGACCCCCAACTATCATCTCTCTATTTTGGTGGTTGGGTGGGTTGGATGGTCATTGATTGATTGGGTGGTTAGGTGGTTTGCTAAGTATAAATTTTTGTGGGGCATGGGCGCATGGCAGAGTTCACTTTATTTAAGCAAGAAAGGTAGAGGCAGGAAAACAGAGAAGATACCGGTAGTGGAAGGGCTTATAGGCGTTGCGTGTATTATGTATCCTAGTACATCCAAAGATTCTCTTTAACTTTCTTGGACCTAAGTGTTGGTTTTTATATGATTTTAACCATATAGCTGTGAAATTTTTTGGACATTCTCTTTTACCTGGACCTATTATCTGGACTCTTTTTTTGGTTGATAAGGTAAAATTTTATAGAAGTTTCAGCACGACTCAATTTGTTCTTCTGTATTTTTAGCACCAATACATGTGGTCATTTTGTTGGATGATCCCTTCCCACAATTAAGATTTTTTCTTTTGCATGAGACTAACAATCTGATCAGTGGTGAACTTAACTTTCTGTGCCAGTATTGACTTTCAAGGTTAACTTATAGATATTTTATCCAGAAAGCTTATATAGATATTCAATGCAGGTACATTCCACTATTCGATTACTTCAAGGATTTTTCTGATTCAGCATTCAGAGTCGTTGCAGATGATTATGTGACTTCTGACAGTGGGACTGGAATTGTTCATTGTGCTCCTGCCTTTGGTGAGGACGATTATCGTGTTTGTATTGCGAACAACATAATCAATAAGGTTCGAGAACTTATGGAACTTCAAAGTATTCTTGCAATTAATCCTATTTTCTGTAATAGAAAACATGTGACATTGTCTGTATATGTATATATGCTCTGGAACTTATATGCTTTCTTTTGGCTGTGTATTACATTCTTACAAGTGTTAGGACCTGCATGAGTTTATCACTTTTACTTTCCGATGCAACATCTGACTTGGGGGCTTGTGAAAATATTAGGAGCTGATTGTGCTTGTTTACTTCGGCCTTTTGATGGTCTTTCTTACCCCTTAATTTCTTTTTTTTTTTGAAACGGGTAAATTTGTGTTCTTCAGCATTGAGGATATGCTGGCCACCACCAAAAAATTAAAATTAAAGACTCCCTATCAGATCTATTATCTGTTCAATATCTTCAATACATAGCTCTTTACACCAAAAATGTTAAAGATACAATACAATTCCATTTGACTTTGTGAATGGAATTGGACCTATCTTCATTACATTTGACATCTCTCCCTCCATACTGACCACTATATACATGAGGAAATCAATCTTCACCATCTCTTCTGGCTCTAAAAATTATCTAAGAATATCTGGATTTTCATGGAATCATGGGTTTCTTGCCAATGGAAGTACATTGTGGATTATGGCATTTTTCTTGCTCTTTCTTTGCAAATTAAGTGGCATATATTGTAACTGCAAGCCATTTATCCAAGTGTTTGACTAAATCAACCTTTTTGTATTTGTTGTGTTTAATGATATTGTGACCTGAGCTCCAATGAAATTGACTTGTGTTGATTTTTCTTTCTGTAGGGGGAGAGCCTGGTTGTGGCGGTAGATGATAATGGCCGCTTTACGGATAGGATTACTGATTTCAGAGAAAAATATGTAAAGGATGCAGATAATGATATCACTCAAGCAGTGAAGGTAAGAGAGTCTTCTACTTTTTGTGGCACAGTATTTCTGAATAAAAGCGGCTGAAAATGCCATCAAAGAGCTTGTAGGTCGCTTTTCCTCAATCTGAGTGAGGGATTGTGTTTGTTTATGGTTTTATAAACTCATGGTCATTTATTTAGTTATGGTCAATATCCATGCTTAAGATACTTTTGTTGTTCAGGATAAAGGAAGGCTTGTTAAATCTGGAAAGTTCATGCATTCTTACCCTTTTTGCTGGAGATCTGATACACCTCTGATTTATAGAGCAGTTCCTAGCTGGTAACATACTTCTGATCATTCCATGCATCACTCACTGTTTCTATCCTTTATTTTTCTGTTGTGTTATGCTTCTGTATATATCTAGTCCTCTGAGATTATGGCTTTTTGGAATGAGAATCAGCTTGTTTTGCATTCTCTCCTTATGCACTTAGCTTTTCTCCATTTTCTCTTTTGATAATCTCACTTTGAATTACATGATATTGAGTGTATCATAGCAGATGTTTTATATTTATTTTTGGTTTCCTACCTAGTGTCTGGTACCCGTATTGGTGCCCGACAGAAGTCCCATATGGGGGTTAAAGTGATCCCTAACAAAGGTGACTCCATACCCAACAGGGCTCGGACCCGGACCTCTGGTAAATGAAGGAGTACTTACCACTCTACCACAACTCTTGTTGGTTCGGATGTTAAGTAGCTGAGATTGGTTTTCTTAAGGATTTTGGTCCACAAAAATCCAGCTGGTGTTGATTCCTGAATTTTCTGTATTGCACTCTTTGGCTCATCAGCAGTCGTACGGTTTAAATGAGTATTGCAGAACCATAACCTTGATGTTAGCCAAATTAAATAGAAACACATCCTTTTTTAGTTAGTAGATTACTATCCACATGAAAACCCATGTCCTAAAATTGTTGAGTTCCTTCCTCTTATAGCAGTATTTTAAAAAAATCTTCTTCTGTAGAAACATCAACCAATATTTTATCAGGTGCACAATTTCTTTTCAAATGTAATATTGATATCCTAGAAGGTCTGTCTATTCTTCTAGAGTTGAAGTTCTCTAATATAAGTTTTGACTGTCATTGAATGTTGGTGGTAGCAGCTCAACCTCTCCTTTTAGTGGATTGTGGTAGCTCATCTGAACTTTAGCCCTTGGAGGAGTATTGAATTGTCCTACATCCACTCAGGAGATTACCATCAAGGAAAAAGCTAACATTTAGAAGGAAAACTAACTCTGCTAGACTATTACACTAAAAGGTGCCAATCATAATTTTCACACGTTGAGAAAAAAGAACTAATATAGCAGTTACTTGCATTTAGAGTTTTTAAAGTTACGCCATAATGAACTAATATATATATAAACCATATATTTTAACTGTGTTTAATTTAGTTTGAAGAGGCGAATTGATCTGGATAACAAGGGTCAATATGTTGCTTCAAAGGGAAGTAAATGAGGGAAATTTGACTTTCAAACTTTGCCTTTTTGACGGAAAAAGAGGATGTTGTAATGCAAAACACATTTGTCTTATACAATCATTATTCTTGCAATGCAAGCGAGAGAAGTGGGAGAGTTACTTTTTCTGACTAATGGAAAGATCAATAGACAAGAGAGAGAGCACGACACCAATGGCAAGCACGTAAGCGCATGTTTTCTGTCTTTCCTTTCCCTTCCTAGACAGCGAGTCGAAATGAGATGGCCTAGCAGAAATGACTTTCTAACTCAAATGATCAGGTTGAATGTTTTGTGTCACCAGGGAGATAGTTGGAAAAAGCCACTGTTTGGCCCCCAATTTTTTTTGTTTTACCATATATATGGAAAAAAAAGACTGGAAGGATCATCAACGGTTCAAGCATCTAAATCATGCTTTCCCACATCTATATGTTATTAAGCTTTATTGTCAGTTTGTGTTTTTGTGAATTCTTTTTAATGTCTTTCATCTTTCTTGAATTGCTGGGTTGCTTTTTCATGATTTACTGTGTTGCCTTTTTAGTTTCATGGCAATTGAAAATTCGTGATAGAAAACTATGTTTGAAAACTAAGGTTGGATCACGTCACTTTGTGGTGTAATATTGCATGTGACAAGATTTTTTTTTTTGATAACCGAGAAATCCGTCTGTGACCCGCCCTTTGGACCAATCACAGCCTTCTAAACTCGGTGGATAATGGGCCCTCCCCTCTACCCTTCTCCACTTAAATACCAGACTTCGCTTTGCATGGTGTGGGGCTTGAACCTGCGACCTAAGCCACAAATCCTCCACCTTTTGCCACTTGAGCTAGGCCTTGGGGGCAAAATTCGTGAATTTTATCAGCACCTGACCTGCATATTTTACTTTGACAAGTCGTTTTCTTTTGATATTCTTTTCATTTTTTAATAATGTTTATTTTCTATTTTTAATAACCAATAATGCTTATCTTCTCATATGCCATCATACATCCATTGATCTCTGTATTAAAAAAATAATTCGGGATGGTTTGTTGTTGGTGTGGACAGGTTTATTATGGTTGAAAAGATTAAGGATCAATTGCTAGAGAACAATAAGCAAACCTACTGGGTTCCTGATTTTGTGAAGGTTAGTTACTATTTCCTTTCCGTAGTTATCTTTTTTGTTGTCATAATTGAAAAAGTATTGTGCTCATAGTAATTTATACTTACTTGATTTGCTGATTTGTTTTGTTACACTGGTTTGTGTTGGTTACACTCCATGTATTGTCAAACATTATCCATTGTTACTCCATGTACATGCTAGCTGCTGGCTTACCCCTGAAGAAGCCTTTTAATTTACTCCATATTGATCTACCTGTTTTTACTTTGTTTGAGGTTCACTACAAAATGCGTACTGATCAAAACTCCCATGGAACAATCTTCATATGAAGTTAGACCTTTAGGAATGTAGAGATATCCACATGTTTCGTAATGTAGTGATATATCATATATCAGAAAAATCAATGTTACAAAAGAGGAATTGGGCCTCACCTTGGGCGTTGCCCCAATAATGTGGGGCAGATCGGGTTAGTGTTCTAATAGGAACGCCCCATGCATGCTTTACTTGGGTCTTGGATTGTTTGCCACGTATATCCTGGAATTTTTTTGTTATAGCATTTTGAATTTCGTGTCTTTTTTATTGTTTTTTGTATATATGCCATTCTGCCTAGCTATTTAAATTGTTTTTTCTTTAGTTGAGGGTTTATCGTAACAAGTCTGTGTACACTCTAACCTCCCCAAACTCCGTTTGTGGGAATACACGGGGTATGTTGTTGCTGCTGCCTAGATATTTAATTTAGTTTTGTAGCCTTTTCTTTTGAATTTTATTCAAATTTTAATGTATTTGAGATTGTAAAATGTTCATGTCTTAAAATATTACACTAAAATAAATAGTCCAAAATGGTTGTCATTTTAGAAAATAAGATATAATTAATTATTAGTTTCCACCTTTACCCTTGCTCAATTAATGTGGAGAGAGGTTAATATGGTGAAAAAAGAGTAGTATTAAATTAAGATCAAATAATAAATAAGGTTAATAGCTTAGTGGAAGTGCATCCCAGCCTGCATTTGGTGGACATTGTGGAAGGAAAGGAATGAAAGATCACATGATGGGAAACCTAACAACACTCAAAAAATCATGATGAATAGCTTGAGCTTGCTGTATTTTTGGTGTAAACAGGATTTGGTGGGGGAGGTAGATAGCTTAGTGGATTTTAGAGCTCAATTGTAAAGTTTTTGCCCAGTTTCGGTTGAAACTACCCCCTGTGGAACTGTAAATCCCACCTCATCATGCTCTGCTGATGAGTTTTGACATGAATATAAAGTTACCTTTAT
>JAJOOO010004889.1:0-31593 GCA_029582685.1 Solanum piurae | reverse complement strand
ATGATTTACAGTTTCATTTTTTTTTTCATTTCACTGAAATCCAAATACAAATAGTAAACAATTAAAAACACTAACCTGAAGGATCCCATCTTCCGCCATGTTTAATTAATATTGATACGTAGTTGTCCATCACAAAAAAAAATCAAGATTTTTCAAACAAAACAAAAAACTTCAATTAGTCGCCAGTGACAAAAAATTTGGAAGAAAATCAAAGAGACAGAAACTTGGAAGAAAAATGGATAAAATCAGATTTTTGAATTAATTTTAACAAATTAGAGTGAATTAAGGAAACTGAATATTCTTAATTAGTTTGAAATTCCTTAATTCATGCTAATTAATAATTATCTTAAATTAATTCAAATTTAATTGACACCCCTATTTCCGTTTTTTTTTTTCATTTTTTCCTTATTAATTACATAATATTAATTAATAATAAAAAATCCTAAATAGATTAATCATTTATTAAATAAATGGAAATTGATTTTTAAAATTAGATTTTTGAATTAATTTTAACAAATTAGAGTGAATTAAGGAAACTGAATATTCTTAATTAGTTTGGATCCCTATTTCATGCTAATCACTAATTATCTACAATAAATTCAAATTAAATTACAGCCCACAATTTCAGTTTTTTACTTTATTATTTCTAATTCCGTTTTTTTTTTAAATTTTCGTTTATCTTTTTATTTATTTTTTAAGTTTTTTCCAATTAATAAAAACATTTTTTTAAGTTGTTATAACCTGAAATTTTTAATGCTATAGCTTGAAAGTCTAAATCTACTGCTATAGCTTGAAAATAGTACTATAATATATGTCATATATGAAATTTACACTTGTATATATACATATATTTTCGTTTCCCTCTCTCCCCTCTCCCAGATCTCGCTCTCTCACTCGCCTCTCTCACTTTATACAAAAAACGCAAATTGTATAAAATATGTTTGTGTTTGTAGAAAACGAGAGCAAATTGTATATATACATATATTTTCGTTCCCCTCTCTCCCCTCTCCCAGATCTCGCTCGCCACTCTCCCAGATCTCGCTCTCTCACTCGCCTCTCTCACTTTATACAAAAATGGAAATGTATAAAATGCGTGAAAATTGTATATATACATATATTTTCGTTCCCCTCTCCCAGATCTCGCTCGCCACTCTCCTAGATCTCGCTCGCTCACTTTATACAATTGATCTTTTTGTATATGTATACCAAAACAGATTATACAACTGCTTTCTTTTGTATATGTATAGCGAAATATACATATTTATGTTTGCTATGGAGCGCAATTATGCAAATTTTGCTATAGCATACAAATATGAATTTTGTGTTTGCTATATGTGAGAGTTGCTCTAATTAGTATACTTCTTTGATTAAGAAAATTAATTAATCCACACCTTTAATATTTAAGTAACATATGTGTCATACATCTAAGTAAGAACAGAGAAATGGAGAGGAGCCAATTCCATAGTTTTAATAGAGTGGATCCAGGTATTTGGGTTATTTAAGTTTTAATTAATTAATTTTTCAACCAATTAGATAACACCACGTAATAAATGAAATTATTAATTATATGGACTAAGTAGTCCGTTTGTGAAAATGACATTATAGGTCCCTAAAGATCAACTCCAAGAGTATTTTTAGGTCAAAAGATAAACGAGAGATATTTTTATACCAATTTCAATATTTTAGACCTTCTCTGAATAATAAAGGAAAAAATGTCTTAATGGCCCCTCGAGAATTACACCGCATTAAATATTTTTTGAATTAAAATTATTAATACAAATATCTTTTGTAGCCTAATATATCCGTATGGGATGCTAGCTAAATGAGATGACCCATCAGGTAATCTGACCCCACGTATTAATATTGTCAATGTTAACACTATCTAACAAAGTAAGGTGTATTAAGATATTATCCTAAACTAATTTACAAATAACACTGTTTATTATTCTCTGTCATTAGAGATTTTGGATAAAGATTCAAGTTACCTTAACAGAAAGATGTTAAGCACCTTTCGAGGTTCGCACCTTTCAAGGTTCCATAAGTATGGGTCTTTGCTGAATTTATTATTATGTGGAAAATAGGTGATAAACATGAATCATTGGTTCATTAAGCTTAAATTAAATAAGTGATTAAACATGCAACTTTTGTTTTAAAATCGCATAAAATATGCTACGCGTAAGTTCGGTTACTAAGCAAGTAATGCTAATTTGGAAGAAAATGGATAAATGTGTGAATTTATTTTATAACGATTGAAATTAATAAAAGCTTGATGACATGAATTTAATAGATAGCGAGGAGAGAGAATTCAGACGGAGAAATAGGAAAAGATCTAAATTAGATTATCCCACATGAAATACAACATATAAGTAAAATAAAAAAATAGAAAAGCCTAGCTAATAAAACTCGGGTTAATCAACCTCGAATTTTCTTGGATTTTTTTCGAATTTCTCGGATTTTCAGATATCTCAGGTAAAATATTCGTAAAAATATACAATTAACTTGTGCTTAAAATATTTATTTAATCCTATCAAATTACATCTATCTAAGGTGTTTCTTAAGAAAATAACACAAAATATGATATGAGTGATGACACTAAATATTCAATAAAAAATTATAATGAAATCCCATAAAACAAATATTGCAAATAAATAAGTCATATAAAAATGATCATAATTTAAAAGTACTAAATTATGCTTTAAAAAAACTCTAACAAGTATCTTTTGAAAACAACTTCTCTACCTCCACCAGATAATGGTAAGCTCTGTGTACATTCTACCATCTTCAATCCTCACTTGTGGAATTTTACTGGATATGTAGTTGAAGTCTAATAAGTATTAATTACATGATTAAAAATTAAAGAAAAACTAAAATTAGATTATGTATTTTAATTCTCTAAAATCAATGTAAAACTAAAGAACAAATATTCAACATTATTGCCATTTTTAGTGTTGAATTGATTTTTTTTGTTAGCGTTGAAATTGATTTGATTTTGATTAGAGTTACTTATATCTATGGATTATAATATTTATTGGGCCATTCAAAATTCTAAGTCAAATTTGAAATAATATGTTAAAAAATAAAAGTTATGAAAAAGTATAAGAAATATTTATAAATTATATTAAAGTAAATACTTTATATATAAAATGAATTTTAAAAATTATATATATAATGTGTGGTTGTTATGATCTGAGCTTGATTTTTTAAAGTTGAAATCAAATCAATCCAAATATAGTCAGGTTTTTTTTTCCAACACCAAACCAAGTCAAACCAAATCACTAGTCGAATTTTTTTTCTCAATTTAATTTTGTGGTTTAATGCGATTTTCGGTTCTATCGGGGTTATATATATATATATATATATATATGATATGATATATATTTGATGATTGATAGATTTGATGATTGCAGCTTCTGCACCATATCTGTTTTCCCAACGAGAAAATCATCCTCACTCCGAAAAATTGATTTCTTGGTTAAAATTACAGAACTAGCAAAGCTCTTGATCTCGGATATAGTTGAGCTCTCAATATCCCTCATACTATCAGCAATCATAGCGGCTTTTCTTAAATTCTTTCAGAACTGAACTGTCTTTGGACTTTACATTTGCTGATACATAAGGAATTATTGTAAGTCGTTTGGTATTGAGGCGTTATTGTTGTTGCTGTTGTACAATCCAATTATTGAACAATTTGATGGTTAACATTCACGTTAAACTTATAAATGTTAAGAGGACAGAAATAACTTACTTAACAGACCAGTATAAAAAAATGAATTACATTATTCAACCCATTAACTTGAAGATGCATCAACAACTAATCTCTTTAAACATACTATCTTCAGCATCCAAAAAACTTTAATTATTACCCACACTAGTGGGAAGGTAGAACTAGCATACAATTATTACCAATTATATTTGACTCCGGTCCATCGTTATTGGTTAGCTCTCAAGGTAAGGAGAGACAACAATTACATGAATCATTCTTGGAAACATAAGATTTGATATGACGGACCAAATTACTGAATTGTTAATTGATTTATGCTTACATAAAACAGACAAAACTAATTATTTGTTGCAGTAGGGCATTTATTTATGATATTTTTTATCATTATACTAGCATGTTTTTTGACTTATACACATTATAACACGGTTGTGGTATATTATTCAAAATGCTAGTGACTCACTCCCCGCTATATTTCAACCTTGAGTAGACAGTATTATTAGTTAAAAAATTTGGCATGATAATAATTTGCATTTTCATATTTCAGGAATAAAATACACCATCTACTGAGCAAAATAACATTCACCAATGTCACAAAAACAAGTTGCTTACCTTGAGGTTTATCATTTTGTTCAAATGAGCGCTTGAGGTTTATCATTCTTGTTCAAATGAGCGAAGCAATCTGCAATATTACAAGTAGTATAGGAATAATGATGAGCACCACGATAGAAAGCAAAATAGCACAAAACTTGAAGAATATAAAATGCAAAAAAGTTTCTAAAAGAATCCCAAAATATTATAGAGGCAATTGAGATCACTATATCATCTATCCACCACATTTACAAATCTAGTGTGTCCAAGGTCTACCCTTTGATATCACTATTAGTGATCAATTTATCTTAAAAAAAATACTTGTTTTTCCTTTCATGTCTGTTTTTATACTCAATTAAGGATAGGAGAAGCTTATCACCTCAAAACAGTTATTGGACTTTATAGTAATGGTCACCCACGGCTGAAAAAGAACTAGGGAAAATTGATTGGACAGGACATGGCATAAGTTCAACATACTGAGGTCAGTATATTGAGGTCGAGGATTAGGATAGAAGGCATGAAATTGAAGATACCTTCAACAAGTCATCACTATCATAGTCAAGTAATTTATCAGAATGAACAACTAAATTACTTATGAAAACAACAATAAGAGCGAGCACGAAGCTTCTGTTATTCATCAATTGTAGCATGCATGGTTACCTATTGTCGTTAATGCATTTACTGTGAGGTCAGACAATACTACTCCATCCACAGAAAAGACGTCATTGTCAACAAAGGACAAATACTCAGATGTGGGATCATAGTTGTAATTGTAAGCAAAATGTACATCATTTGCAAACTTCGATGCAAAAATCTCAAGACCTTCTTTATGAGCATCTAAGACAAGCGATGTATATGGTTTTAAGTAGTGGGAATTGTCCACCGGCCAGATATAAGATTTGGGAACAATAATTCCAAAGGCAAACGTTTTGATAAATGTGAGGTTGTTCAATAAAGAATCATATGCTTGATTTATTGAAGGCTCAATATCATCCTGTCCGAGGAATCGGAAAACAAGTTTAGTAACTCGTGGATTGAATCGTGCCACAATACTTGTGAGGAAAGTCACCTCAGGTGATGAAATATAGTTGATGAGAACATTCCAAGATAGGGATATTGTCACGCCCCGAGCCTACACTCTGGGCGGGACTGACACTCGAGAACTATTGTTGGCCCCAAGCGAACCCTTGGCCTGGCTTACTTACTCAATGGAAGATTTAAAGCATTAATACAAGGATTCAATGCATCTCTACTCAACTATTTTCTAAAATCACTTAAAACGTTTAAAGGTCAAACATTCAACTTGGCCAAAGTGGCAACTCAAGTCTTAACATAAGAAATAACAATGTAAAGACAACTGAACTACTAAATATATATGAAGCCTCTAAAATAAGGAGGGATGTCGGGACAAGACCCCCGATCATTCTAACAACTGAAATACTAGAAAGCAAAGTAAAAGGAGTCATCCGAAAAGCAATGAGGCTCACCAACTGACTCTGAGTGCTCAACTGGATCAACAAAGCGCTGGATGTTGATCCTGGTTACCTGTGTCTGCATCATAAAATGATGCATGCAGGACAAATGGCATCAGTACATTGAATGTACGAGTATGCGAGGAGAAAACTAAACATAACATAAGCTTGAAAGGAAATTTGAAAGGAACACTTACCTTGGCTTTACTCAACTCATGAATAACTCAACTCAAATGCAAAGTAAAACAACAATAATAGTGCAGTTTATACAAAGCATGGTGACAACTCAAAGTATTAGAGAAATACAATAGCAACTCAATTTCATATAAAGTAATATAATCTTGTGGGAGTTTCTCTAACCGACAACCACCACTATGAGCCTAAGTGATGATACATCGTCTTTCCCACACTACCAGAACTGTCCTATACTTTGCCGTAATATAGAACGCCTTAACTAAGTGGATCCACTAGTCTATGCTAAAAAGCACTAAGGAGTCATCTAAAAAGTATGATCCTTTTCTACCCATGATGGTTACATGATTTATGGAGACTTGAGTTATTATGAATTCGCGTCCCCATATATATCGGTGCTTAATACTACTCCCAAAATATACTCAACTCATATGTTTTTTCTTATAACAAAACTTTTTCTTTGGTTTGAGATAATTACTCAAAACTTAACTTAAAAGCTCTTTTGGAAATCGGTGTTTCCTTTCTTGCTCAAATGTGAAAACATTTAAACTCTTAGGAATACTTAGTTCCCGTATAATCTTTTAAAGAAGTGAACTTAACTCTTTACTCTTTACTCAACTCAAAACTCAAGTCTTAAAATAAAGTTAAAACATTTGTGAAAGACTTTGGAAAACTCTTTGAACTCATCTTGACTTAACTCTTAACCTCTTGACTTGACTCTTAACTTTCCTTGAATTGAAGTATGGATTCAAGGCTAATGATCTCATGTTTATGAATGATTTTATGATGTTTATACATACCTTAGATTGTTGGAATTAACTAGGAAACATAGGTATGTTGCAAAAGAACTAGTACGGAAAGATGAGGGAAGAATGGGAAAAACTGGCGTCCCTGGTGCTCTGTGAGGCGCGGGGCGCCAGCCCTTAAATTTCAGGGAAGGACTTGGGACACTCTGGAGCGGTGCGGCGCCCCAGAGGTCAAACTTCAGATCCTCAGTTGGGGCGCTCTAACTGGGGTGGCGCCCCAGGCCCCTGCCCAGAAACCCCTGACTTTTCTTCTTCGTTTTTCAATTCTAAGCCCTCTAATTTCACTTGGTTCTTTCCCCAAACACTTAGAATCGACTATATCATCAATATATGCAATATTCAACTCGAAAACACACCTAAAATCATGAATCAAACTCAAGAAACTTCAACAACAAGAACCCACAAGATTCCAAACTAATTTCATCAAGAACTCATAAGATTTGCTTTCAAAACAATACAACTTCGCTGAATTGAATCATGATTGATGCGTGGGTGAACTAACCCAACACTTTGTGATCTCACATACCTCGTAGGGATCACCTCTTGACGAAATCCACAAGCGATTCTTAAAGATCTTGACGATTCTTGCTCCTTCTCCTCTTCTTTTCTCTTCTCTTAAAACCCTAACTCTTTTTCAATAGCGTAAACTGAATCCTATCAGTTTGGACCCCATCTTAATTACCAAAAATGAAATTAAAATAATAGGGTATGTAAAAGACCAAACTACCCTTCCAAAATTTGGATTAGAGTTTCCTTATCCAAACAGCCCAACTTCAAATGGGCATATCTCACTCGGAATCGCGCAAACTCGGCGGCGTTGGAAAGATAATTCCAAGATCTTTCCTATGGTATCTGGAAGCACACCTAACTCATCCTGAGCTAGGAGTTATAGTCGTTTGAAGTTGACCCAAAACTCATTCTTAACTTAAACAAATTTCCAGATTTTTCATTCTTTCCAAAAATAACTCTATCTAATTCTAGCTCGTTCTAGTTCTTTCAAATAGCAAGATGTTACAGATATAATATAACTTCTCATACTAAAATTATGCTGGATGAAGAAGTTGTGATGCTGCTAAAAAGATTTGCAAAATAAAGGATCAATAAAAGCAGAACAACATAACTTTATAAGTGAAAAATTAACATCATAACTAAATATAAGTACATGTATGATCAACCATAATCCCGGAGGTTTAACTTGGTTTGCCACATCCTGGACAGTAAGAATTCTATACTTTTTTCCATCAATTTTTTTGATTCGAAATAATCTCCTTGCCTCATTGTCCGGAAAAACTTCAGTTATGTTATCATACATCATATATTACTGGTTGTCTTTGATTAAAACGTAAGAATCATGTGGAGAACAAAACATTTTATTGAATACTAGTTGCATAATTATGTCAATTCGCACTTGTGATAAACCTACAAAAGAGGACACTCAAATAGTTACAAAAATATAGTATAGGAATTAATAAGGAATATATTGATTAAACAACACTCCTTATTAAATTTATCTTTTAAGATTGTATCAAACTTTATCATAACAACTAAAAAGAAACGGAGGGAGTATAATAAACTACAGGAAGGGTCGAAGGAATATTTTGACAAGCAAGAATCTCATTATTGGACATTGATTCCAAAATCTTGCACCTACCGTCATGCATGCACAACATGATATGTTCGTGAAGAACACTACCAAATAGGTTTTATATTGAACTTACAGGTGACAGGCGCGAGATCATTGAAATTGAAATCTATAGAGAATCATCCTTGTGTTAAAACTCTACTCACTAAGTATTCACTCTTGTTATTTTTGTAGTAAACATCAATGTCCGAGGCATTGTCAAGCTTGAGGTCAGGAAAACAGATACCAACTCTATCTTTAGTGAGTTGCACATCACACCAAATAATGACATTGGATAAGCTAGTTTCCATTGCCATAATATATGCCTCGTAGCTTGAATCAGGAAATAATTAGAAAATCCGCAACGCGCTATCACTAAAGGTGCATCTCCTACAATCAATAAATTAAAAACACTATAATGACTACGAAATATTGTAAAGATTGTGTTCAGTTACTTATTTATCATCTCCAAACATCACCTGTGGGACTACAATGATATGTACGTTGTTAATAATTAAAAAATTGAGCAAACGAAAGGAATTGTGTTATCACTTAGTATTAGCCATTTAGTTTTAAATCTTTGACCAGCAACGTCTATTACAAAGAGCAATACAAAGCATGAGAGACACCGAAGATTCCACATTATTGGCGAGAATAGTGTCACAATTTCCTAAGGATTATGAATTATATATTTTAATTCGACAGGACGAGAAAGAAGATGGAGGAAGAAGATAGATTTTAAGGTAGAGAGGCTTCAAAAGCTGTTTTTTTTTCAAGCTGTTACGAAGATAGATTTAAAGATTCCACTTGTTTTATCATATTTTAGAGTAATGCAAGCTGTTATACGCAACCACATAAGCTTCACATGAATTTATTATGCACTTGTGACTAGTTACTATACTAAGTACTCCATCTGTTGGATGAGTTATCTATTTTAATTTTGCACATTGTTTTTTTTATAAAAAAAAATAGACTTTTGAATCTTGTAGTATAAAATTAAAGATTTATCAAATATATCAAAATGATCTTTAATCTTGTGATTTTAAACATGTTATGTGGTAGGTTGAATTTAAAAATTATTAAAAAGGAAAATGATCATTGTTATACCCATTTTAACTTGAGGTCAAAACGTGTACAACATATTGGTGATTTCCAAATTATTAACTAACTTATGAGGTCGCCACCTAATTAGTTATGGTGAATTAGGACACCTGAATATTTAACTAAGTTATACTAAAATTGACTCCAATTAAGATCTACGTACTAAACATGAAATTCTACGTAAGGGTTCTAGTTATCCTAAAGGGAAGGGGTAAGACATCCTTTAAGATCCGTAAAAATAGTTAACCGATCAAACATAGGTTAATTAATTTTAAAAGAAAGATATGAGTGCTAATGATTAAGTGATTGAATAACCAAATTGAAAACACTTTTTAATTGTGAAAGCTCTTTTGTAATTGTCTAATACGTCAAGAAACACAGCTTAAGAGCTATACCAATCTCAAAAATAAACTAAGTAGAATTATTTGCAAAACATGATTTATCTTTCTAATAAGATATGAAATCAACCCATTAATATTAACTATAAGGAGATTATCATTATCTAAAGAGATATGACATGAGACAAGATTTGAGATTTCAACATGCCATTACTTACAATTTGAAAAGAAACACATACATAATACATACATGTCTGCTAAAAGGAAATATAACAGGAAAGAAGCTTAACAAAAATTCATATCATGTATAATGGAAAACTATATCCAGTATGCTTGCAATTACTTCCTAGGAAACGAGTAGATATTGCGACAGAACTTCAAGATTGGTTACCAAGTAAAGACATAGGAGGTCATTAAATAATAACAACACTAACTTGACTTAAAATAAAGATTTAAGCACAAAAAGAAATTATTTCTTAACTACAAGATGGTTGAACATGAAAGAGAGAGGACTTTCGATTATTACGAGTTTTGAACTAAGCCGAAACACATCTGAAACGTTATTCTTATTATAGATAAAATGAGCAGAGATTACTACGACATATATAATATTTTAATATAGTAACAAAGAAAACAGAGAGAACAGGGAGTGAATTTACCTGCTATAAGGTAGTGAACAAGGGTGCTTCGATCCAAGGTCAAACTTCAAACAACAACGAACTCAAATAAACTTCAAAAATAGAGCTTCGTCCAAGATCGGGAGAGAATGTAAAGGCAATATTTTAGAACAAAAATAGTAGCTAGCAGTACTCTGGTGCAATGGAAAAAGCTTGTTAAAAAATGAACGTCTGCTGTGAAGGTCGAAAAAAATCTGCTCTCAACTGAGTGCATAGGTTAGTTTTAGTTTGGGCGGGATTTTGAAATCTCATATTTGAACTTGGTCAAAATGACCATTCAAACTCGAACGTTGGGAGCAGTTGGACGACTTTCTGATCCTTCACGTAATTCGAATAAGAGAAGACAAGATTTGCTTCAGACTACACTTGAAATGGGGAAGGTTTGAACGTCCTTATGAAATGAATACCCTTGAAGCATGAAACGAGAAAGAAGGAGATGGAGACATGTCTGCAACTTTCAAAACTTGCACAAAAATGATGTATCAAGCCTCTGAAAAATGACGAAAGTGTTTGGAATTTTGCCTGAAGAGGAAGAACAAACAGCGGCGCTAGTGTAAGGATATTAAGTTTGTTTGAAAGGAGAATGGGCTGCTGTAATGGGGCGAAAGGCTGTATATCAGACCAAATTTTAAAAGAAATGGGTTGATTACTTTATGTGAATATATTGATTTCTTTCTTCTTTTGAATTATTTTGGGCTTCTAATTAATAATTTATAAAATCAAAACATCACTATTACGACTCTATGCTAATATTAAATATAGATACAAGATATCGACTTATAATTAATTTAATAAAATATGAAATGACGACAATCGATTATTTAAGGAAAAGAGATATAAAAAATAATATTAGTAATTTTGATAATAAAAACTAATAATTTTAGAAGATATATAGTCGTAGTAATAAAAATAAATGTAAGAAAAAAGATAATTTTATACGTTATTAATTTAGAAGCTCGAAACAATGAAATAGAAGAAAGAAGGGTCAAAATTGGGTGTCAACAACTTGTTCCTCTTTGACCAGAGACGATGGAAGAGTTTTTGGGCAAATAAGTTGACGTAGAAACCAATTTTGTCCCGACCAACAAATACGACCTTGGGAGAGTATGAGACAATATGATCATTGGATAACTGATAAGATATAGGATTTTGAAAACAAAGTAGTCGCAAGCTTACAAAAGTTGCCCCAGTATTGAATTATGATGTTACTGGGTATTGTGATCTAGGAGAGTATTCAAGATTGGAGTCAAGTAGAGTTCGAGGTAGACCTTTGACCTTTATTGGAAAGCTAAACTTTCTCAAGTAATTGCCCCAGTTCACTGCTTAGATAAAGTTCCACGTTGCATTGTGTCTCTTGTTGCTGCATGTAGATTGTGCTTTCTGCCAAATCTTGATAAAATTATTAGGAAATAATATAAAGCTAGAAATATAAATAAATTCCTTATGAAAAATGCCATAAAAAATGTGTCCTTTCTGAATCAATATTCCAGATGCAATTAACCGGATATATTGCATTTTCTTTAATTTGCTTCAAATCATGCGCCTGCAAAGTCTCATTAGTAAAGAGACATATATATGTAACGGAATTTTTCAAGAAATTTAAAATGCTTGCGGTGCATGATAAAATAATAATAATTAGGACATTGCATAATATCTCCTTAGAGACCGATAAGCTTCTCAAGAAATTTAAATGATAGCATGCATTGTTCATATGTATAAAATAAATAATTAATGCATTGCGAGATGTCTCATTAGAGACAAATAAGCTTTTAAAAAAATTTAAAAGATAGCATGCAGTGCATATGTAAAAAATAAATAATTAAGGCATTGCAAGATGTCTCATTAGAGACGAATAAGCTTTTCAAGAAATTTAAAAGATAGCATGCATTGCTCATATGTATAAAATAAATAATTAATGCATTGCGAGGTCTCATTAGAGACAAATAAGCTTTTCAAGAAATTTCAAAAATAGCATGCAGTGCATATGTATATTTTAAAAATAAATAAATAATTAAAGCATTGCAAGATGTCTCATTAGAGATAGATGATATTAAAATGTCTTATTAGAAGGCAGACTAACCCAACATGTCCTATTTGAGGGTGGAAGAATCCAATATATCCTATTTTAGGGTGGAGGAATCCGATATATCCTATTTTAGGGTGGAAGAACCCAATATATCCTATTTTAGGGTGGAAGAATCCGATGCATTCCTATTTGAGGGTGGAAAACCTCGATATATCCTATTAGAAGGTGGAAGAACCCGATGCATCCTATTTGAGGGTGGAAGAACCCGATGCATTCCTATTTGAGGGTGGAAAAACCTGATATATCCTATTAGAAGGTGGAAGAACGCGATGCATTCTTATTTGAGAGTGGAAAAACCCGACATATCATATTTTAGGGTAGATGGACCCAATGCATCCTATTTTAGGATGAAAGGACCCAATATGTCCTATTTTGGGGTGGATGAACCCAATTTGTCCTATTTTATGGTGGACTAACCCAATATGCGGTGCAAACTTACAAATATAAATTTTGGTGCAATGCGATGAGCTTGGTGCGATTTCTTTGCGGTAACGAACATTCATAAACTAGTATAAAGAGCTTGTTGTAGTGCCTTTGCAGTAATTAATATTTAAAATGCAGTGCCTCATGCAATACTTCGCAATAGTGCATATGATGATGAAAATTTGTTGCTTGTAAATTCTGCGCTCAAAGAAAAATTGTGAATTTAAAATTTCATTCTTGTTGATGTTACACCATCTGAACTTATAATTCTGACTTGATGTTGAGCTTTGTGGAGCTATCGTTCAAGAATAACTAAAAATCAACCTCTGCATTACTCAAAGAAATTTTGTTAGTATAAAAGAAATTGGTGGCCTTGCATTGAACCATGAAGCTTTGGCTTTGAGTCTGCATTTCTTGTTGCTATGGCATTGAAGCAATTTGATGGCGAATATGGCTTGTGATCTTAACTTCTACCATTTTTCAAACCGTTATAGGTCATCTGCAAAATTGTCCAGTCTTTGCTCTTGGGGGAGAATGGAATGTTTATTACATTGAGACCGAACCCAAAATAAGCGCCTACGTATTCCGCTACTAGCAGAAATCAGGTCATACGTAGTTCATTACAAGTGGCTAGAAAGGATTGCAAAAGATTAGATATTTCTTAAAAAGGAAAAAGTTGCAAAGATGATGCCTTTGTTAGTCTTCTTGACTAATTGCACGCTTTCTTTTCAAATGCTTTGGTGCCAATTTCGATGGATCACCCTTAATAACAACTGTGCTCGTGTCTGCGCTATTGTTATTGCTGCTTGATGGCTCTGGTTGAAGCTTTATCTTTCCACTATCAATCATGCTTTGAATCTTGAAATTTAGTGCAAGACAATCTTCAGTATCATATCCCTGAGTGTTTGAATGGCAAGCACAACTCTTGGATGGATTAAGATGCTTAGGTGTATATACTTACGAATGAATCCATTTCTTGATTGCAGAAGCCCATTTGCTCTCAATCTCTCGAATAAATCTGTATATGTCTCATCCAAATGAGTGAATGAGGAATATTTCACCTTCTTTTGTGGTCGCGAGCTAGATTGTGCTTGGTGCAACTCTTGTTTGCGAGGATGCTGGAGACGCACATTGCAATAGTTGGAAGTAGCATGAGATTGCAAAAATTGATCACTTGGATAGTGTTGTGGCTGTTGCATAGTCATGAAAATTGAGTTGTTTTTTTCCATTTTGATTTGTAGATTTTTTGGTATTTTTTCTTGGAAGGTTTGTTGGACAACTTGTGCTGCTGAGTTGTTTACAATTCTTCTTCCTTGAATATCATTTTCAATCTCTTTGCCAACCTTAATCAAATCAGAGAAGTTGTGTGCACAAGTTCCAAGAAGCTTTTCATAATATAGCCCTTCTTAAACATGGATGAAGGTGGAGATCAATTCCTCTTCGGACAATGAAGGATGTATTTTTGAAGCTTCCAACCTCCATTGTATGACATATTCTTGAAAAGATTCATGCGACACTTTCTTTACTTTGAGAAAATCAGCTATATGCAAATCATCTCCATTGTTGAACTCATATTGCGTTACAAAGTCGCGAGCCATATCTTCATATGTATGCCATTTGCTAAAGTCTTGCTTAGTGTACCAAGCAAGTGTCAATCCTGATAAACTTTGAATGAACAATCTCATTTGTATGGCTTCAAATGTCCAATACCAACTAATCTTCTACAATAGTCCTTTAGGTAAGCGATGGCATCTCCTTTCCCATTGAAAGTATTGAACTTAGGTAGCGTGTACCCTGGCGGAAGTTCAACATTTTGATGCACATATAAATTCTCATACTTTAAACTCTGACAATTCCTTGTTCGCAACTCTTCATCAAAAGCTTTTCTTAGATTGTGGAGCTCCTTTCCCAAATCTTCATGACAAATTGACTGAATATTCTTCTCACGTCTAGAATATAGACGAGGAGCTAATTGGTTATGCTTGTTTTCATTGCAAGGAAATACAATTATGGGAGGATGGATATTTGGCATCATGGTGACTTGAAAGTTATTGGTATTGATAGTGTATACTGATGGCATTTATGGAGAGATTATATAGGTAGAAGTTGGGCGAGGAGATATGGTTAAACAAATATTCTGAGTTGAGCTGGAAGCTTTAGTAGTGGTAGGAAGAAGGCTAAAGGTAGTTTTCAAATTGATCAAATTGTTTCTTCGAACCATGTTCTTTTTATAGTCATCACTTTGTGCTTGCACTAATCCCATACCGCTGTTGAATACTTTCAATTTGTCTGTCATTATAATTTTGTCCTTAACGCAGATTCGCCACCAAAACAATGTTCAATGCTAGGCAATCTCTAAAGAAGAAACAAAACTATAAAAATAAAAATAAATTGTTAGTGCGTGAGAATATATGAAATAAATGCAAGAACAATAAAATATTAGATAAAAATATAATGCTTGATTTTGTAAAAATAAGAATATTAGGCTGGACGCAATGATTTAAGTCTAAGACGAGAGGACGAGAGAGACATATTAGCTAGTAGGCTCTAACGCTGAAAATTGAAGAAAGGAATATTTGATTTGGAGAAAGGTTGACTCATGATGAGCATCAAATTCTGACTTAAACTTGATCCCTATCCTTTGCAAATTGTGGCGTGCTTCCAAAAAATTTCTCGGTTGCATGCCAATATTCTGCCCCAGCTTCATTCTCCTTCTCGAAAGAATACTAAAATTTTATAATAAATTGACCGAACCTTATTTATGCTGCCTACGTATCCACCAAGGAAATCAGGTCAAACGTAGTTCCACTTACATGCAAAATATATATTGAAATTTCTAATTTAATATGATCGAGTCCCGATGTGGGCTGCCTACGTATCCACCAAGGAAATCAGGTCAAGCGTAGTTCCCCTTACATAAAAAGGAATTTAAAACATACAAATAAATGATCACTTAAGCTCCCAACCTTTAGATGCCCTATTACGAGGCCCATATTGCTTAATAAAATCTCTGTTCATATCGACCCAAGAGAACCATTTCCCTGTGTCTTGGTTTGCATACCATATCAAGGCTGGCCGCGTAAGCGTCCTAACAAAAAGTCTCATATTAAATTCATTGCCTTGCCCCATGCTTGCTAACCATTCGAGATATCCCTTTAAGTGGTTCTGGGGAAGACCTATCCTATCATACATCGGAATATCAACAAGATTATATGGTGTCTCGTTCTCATTTTTCATCTCAATCAAATTGGTCCCAAGTTGTGAAACAAGCTCATTTGTGAAGGAAATTTGGTTAGTCTCAGTATTAAAATGTCTTCCACCATTTTCTCCATCTTTGCTTGTTTCACTCAAATTTCTAAAAGCCTCATTCTGTGAAAGTGGATGCATGTTTGAAAAATGATGAGCATTACAATCGAAGTTAGGATATGCGGTTGCACGAATAGGAGAGTATCCCTCTAGATCTTCATCGGAGGAGTCCCTAAAGTCGTAATCCAATGAATTTTCATAGGAAGAGTTCTTAAAATCGACTATGATTTCCTTAATGCCGTCAATTTCTTGTTCCATTTTTGCCACTTTTCCCTCAAGCTTAGCAATTTTATCCTGGTATGACTCGGCTTCATCACAGTTCAACTCAACTTCAGCTAAGTCGATCAAAATTCGGTCGGCCACGTCGTCCTTGAATTTGTTTGTCCCTTTGTTGCTCAACTTAAGTCAACCTTTGGAAGGAAAATGAAATATTTGGTAAGCGCGGAGTATGTATGCGAAAGGTCAAGAGTAGAGCATTTAAAAACCAACAAGATCTGATCCTATAAGGGATACTATTTAAATAAATAAATAATAATCCAAATTTGATGAAAAAACTCAAGATTAAGGGAATTATGATTAATCGAGCATAAGAGAGTTGGACTTGATAAATTGAAAGGTTGAATGACCTTAAGCTCTATTTTAGTATTGGTGGATTTAAAAAAAATGTTCGAGGATGGGAGAAACGTCAAACAATGAGAGACCAATGAGATTTCCCCTTGATTAGCATGTCAAAACTTGGAATTAGCGTGTAAAAAGGACGACACGACTATTTAGAATTGAAGAAGTGTTGCACTCGATGGAGTAAAATTTAACAAATATTGACAAGTGCTATTTGGTAGCTTGCGCGAATCTACCAATTTAAGAAGCAACAAAAGGAGTGAAAATTGAAAGAAATTGAAAACTTAAGTAAAACCTCTATAACGTAGATCGAATGCTAAATAGATTCTACGAAATATGGAACTAGCAAAAAAAAAGGTGTTTATCGTTATAAAGATAGGATTATATCCGTAAAGGAGAGACTTGAAAAAGCTCGAGAAGATAAAGATTTATAAGAGTGAATTTTGGCACAAGTCTATAAAAATTTGGAGTGTTAATGGGCAAAAAATATCACACCTAATGATGAACAATTATGCCAATTTTTAAAAAGTAAGAAGAAAATTTTGAAAGCAAGTCGCGGATACGAATATTGAGAAAATCAAAGGAAGAAATCAAATTTGGTAAATTTTAAAGGAAGAAAGTTTTTGCATGAGTTAGGAATAAATGTGAGCCTAAATAATGCTCTAGAGTCATTAAAGTGCGTTAAGCGTGGAAAAAGATAAAAATAAATTATTATTATATAAAAAGAATGTATGAAAATGACATAATAATTTGTAAAGATGTAATAGGTAATAAAAAAAATATAGATAAAGGCAAATAATTATCTCTTCTGAAAACAAAAAAAAAACAAAGATGATGTTAGTAATAATAAATAAAAATCAGGTTGTAAATAATTTCATATAAATCACGTAGCAAGCAAGCAAATATTTATAAAGCATGTAACACAAGTATATCAAATAATTCGTCCTAAAACATAGGTGACCTCTTTATGCCAGAAGTAGGCCTAACGAGTACTTAAAAAATAAATGTGTCAAAATATGTCATTCCATTGCTCTTTAATTAATTAAATGAATCTATTCCCAAAGTTAAATATAAAAATAGTCTTAAGCTTTATTACATGTAAAAAAAAAAGAATAAAAAATAAAGCTCTTCATCGCATCTGCGCATCTTTGTCTCATGGCATGCTCGTGGTTTATCTCCATAGATGTAACAACCGAAAAATTCGTAGGTTGAACTAGAGCCTAAACGTAATGTCAAGGAGGTATAAAAATTAATTCCCCTAAGTTAGTAGACCATCTAGGTGTCCTATCGTGGTCTATGAGTTAAGGCCTAAGGGAGGAGTGCCAAGCAAAAAGGGCAAGCCAAGGCCAAAGGCCAAGGCTGCCCCAAACTTGGAGCTACTGCCTCAAGCTCCACGGCCGTCACCACGGCTCGTGGTCATGACCACGGGAAAGTGGGAGGCTTCGTGGAGTTTCCATGGCCAAGGGAGAGGGACCTCCAAGTGTCCTAGACACTGCCTTACCCTTCACGAGAGAGACCACGAGTTGTGGTCCACTTTACAACTAGTGAAGGTGGGCATGCAACTCCTTTAGCTTTAAGAGAGTTGGGGGTTGTTAGGGTAGCTACTACCCAAGTCACCATGGGCACCACTACGGGCCGTGGTGCACTTGATGAGGTAGAGGGGTGGTTCGTGAAGGTCACTTGACACCAAGGCTTGAAGGCCTTGCCTCCACAAGGCCAAGTCATGACCAAGACCATCACCACGAATCGTGGTCCTCACCACGGATCATAGGAGGCTCTGTGGTCTTGCCTTGGCCAAGTGTTGGCTTGTGCACGAAAGGGGAGCTACTGCCTCCAACACCACGGGCAACACCACGGCCCGTGGTGCACTTTCACGACCCAAGAATGGTGGTCGTGGTCCCTAACGGGGACCATTTAAATGAGGAGTTTTGAGACTTTTCCTTTTAAGTCCAAATTAAGTAGAGGTGTTTTGGGTATTTTAGAGGTTATTTATATATTGGTTTTTAAGTCTTAATTCTTGAGTTTTGGTCATTTTACACAAACACCCAATTGAAATCAAAACTCTCCCACTTCTCTCTAAACTCTCTCTCTAAAAACTCTAGAAGAAGAAGAATGATTTGGAGCTAGGATTTCAAGGTTCCTTCCCAAATTACTTGGAGTTCTCCATTGATTCTCAAGGAATCAACTAAGGTATGGTTGCTCTTCACTCTTGGGATCTTTTCCCCAAGAGGCCCTCTCAAAATTTGATTTCAAAGTTTCCCAAATTCTAGGTTTTCTCTCAATTTCGTGGGTCACTTTACAGATGTATTTTCATTGAATTATAATGATTAATTATGGTTGTATTTGATGATTTGTGGAGGAATTAATGTCATGTTGATGGTTTTTGAACAAATCCCCACAAGATCCATGATTTCCCCTTCTTTCTCACTTTAAACCCTAGTATGACTTTAATGATGAATGAAGGATGATAATCTAATATGTAATTGTGGAATTCATTATTATATTATGATGTTTCTCTATATGACGAATGATTATCAATGAATTAGGGTTGAATCTTGATGTGATCTTTGAAGGGTATGAATGAAGGTTATCAAATTGATGAATGTTCATATATTGAATTGTTGATCCACTTATGGTGGACGTGCTACTTGATTATGAATTGTAGTGATTGAGTTATGTTCCTCTTCCCTACAACCCCAAGTGCTTACAAGTATGTTATGATACAAACATGAATGTTAAGCTATGATTATGGTGGTGTTGGTATAATGAATAGAAGGTAAATCTCATGAACACTATATGACTATGTTATGAATGAACATTATTATATGTTGATGGTTCTACGATGAAAGGTTATTCTCATCTTAGAACTTGTGAGCTATATGATGAATGATGGTTTGAATCCTTAATGCCCTCCTTATTGAATTAATGTGTAAGTAAAGGCCTAAATCTACTTTAAAAAGGGAATTGTGCTTAGCACCAAGTGAACACGAATATGAGATGGAAGCTTTTACGTTTAGCAAGTTCGGCTTCCCATATGGGTTTCTTCTACGTTTAGCAAGTTCGGATTCCCAATATATATGTTGTCTCATGAGATAGAAACCTTTTACGTTTAGCAAGTCCGGGTTTCTAGTAGCAATCTCCTCGTTCCATAACTATGTTTGCCCACATATGTATTAGCTAGTGGATCCACTTAGATGCTATTATGTTAGTTCTACCTTGGCAAGTAGAACACTCTATTTTTGGTGTGGGAGTAGAACATCGGATTCCATGAAACTCACATGGTCTATGTCGGTTATTGCTAATATCCCTATGATTTAAGAAGATGATCTAATGTATGGATATGACTTATGTAAATGGCTTATGAACTCTAACTAGGACTACTTTAGGGATACTACTTAGTATAGGTGAGGGTATGGACTTTACCTATGCATTGCACAGTGGGTTCTTTGAGGAGTTCTTGTGTGAGTCCTCTATGGATGGCAACTTATGAATGATGGTAAGGTTGGTTTCACCTATTATGATGTTGATTATGTATGTGATTACACTGGTGTCTTCTTGATGGCTTTACTTAGTATATATGGGGGGTATGGGACTTTATATGTACATTGCACTAGTAAACTTGAAAAGAGGGTCATGGGTGGTGTCTTATGATGGTATGATATACATGGAATTCAAATATGTAATGTATGGGTTATGGCTTCTTGTTATGATCATAAATGTCTCTTTATCTTGTAACGTGGATTGGCTAAATGTTTCTTGAATATGCATTATGGCTTTTAACTTGAAATAACATGTTTTCATATAATGGTCCCTTTTATGCAAGTTTTAAGTGGTTTTAATTGCATGGCTTCCATACTTAGTACAATCGATTGTGCTAACCCATATTTCTTTCTTTTTCTACTAAGTGTAGGTTCCGGGAAATGATTGTGCTACTAAGAGACTCAAGCTTGGACTTAGACTTTGTCCAAGAGTTTTTGGTATGTCCTTAAGTTTTGAGAACACACATTATGACACTTATGTCCCCTATATTGTAATAGACTATTAGACTCCTTATGTACTTGTCATTTTGAGACAATTCTATTGTAAAGGGCTATGGTCCCTATTTGATATTCTTATGTGTACTTAGATGGTTTCATTGAGATGATGATGTCTAGACATTTTACTTTCTATTTTCTATTATGAGGCACTTTGACAGTGATGTTGAAAAGTTTTAAATTCCGCATTTTTTTAATGTCTATATGCAATGACGAATATGCTAAGGGCTTGTATAAGATCCCTTCGGGGTCAAGTACGCCGTGTTATGCCTAGGGGGTGCTCTCGGGGTGTGACAATAGACCAAAAGTTAGGATCTTCGTAGCTGTCTGCATCACAAAAGGGTTAGTGTGCAAGAATATTATGTTTGTTTGAAAGGAGATTGGGCTGCTGTAATGGGGCAAAAATGAGTCTATTCTAAGGCTGGATTTTAGATCATATTTTAAAAGAAATGAGTTGATTATTTGATGTGAATATATTAAGCTTTTCTTTCTTCTTTTAAATTATTTTGGGATTCTAATTAATAATTTATAAAATTAAAATATCACTATTACGACTCTATGCTAATATTAAATATAGATACAAGATATCGATTTATAATTAATTTAATAAATTATGAAACTTGAAATGAAATGACGACAATCGATTATTTAAGGAAAAGAGGTATAAAAATAATATTAGTAATTTTGATAATAAAAACTAATAATTTTAGAAGATATATAGTCGTAGTAGTAAAAATAGTTGTAAGAAAAAAGATAATTTTATACGTTATTAATTTAGAAGCTCGAAACAATGAAATAGAAGAAAGAAGGGTCAAAATTAGGTGTCAACAATCATTTTATTTAAAACGAATTACAAATGAAAAAATATGTCACATTACACTATTTATGGTATCAGAGCAAAATTAAAACAATTTTAACCATGCTCTGATACCACAAAAAAAGTGATGTAACAAGTTTGTTCATTAAATATTTATAAAAAATATATTTGGCACGATGAATTTTTGGCACGAATTACACGATCTTATTTTTTAGAGGTATGATCGTAATTACTTTTTGAGGGTAAGATTATAATCACTATCACGGTCAATTAATTTATCATAATGAACAATTAAATTACTTATGAAAACAACAGTAAAAAAGAGCACGTAGCTTCAGTTATTCATCAATTGTAGCATGCATGGTTATCTATTGTCGCTAATGCATTGCTGGAAAGTGAGACAGTACACCATCCACAGAAAATACGTCATTCTAAAGGAATGACAAATACTCAGATGTGAGATCATAGCTGTAATTGTAAGCAAAATGTACATCATTTGCAAGCTCCGACCCAAAAATCTCAAGACCTTCTTTATGAGCACCTAAGACAAGTGACGTATATGATTGTAAGTAGTGGGAGTTGTCCACTGGCCAGATATAAGATTTGAGAACAAGAATTTCAAAATCAAACATTTTGATAAATGTTAGGTTGTTCAACAATGAATATATTGGTGAAACAACACTCTTCATTAATTTTATATTTTAAAAATTGTGTCAAACTTTATCATAACAACTAAAAAGGAACGAAGGGAGTATAATAAATCATAGGAAAGGACAAAGGGATATTTTGACAAAGAAAAAATGTCATTCTTGGACATTGATTCCAAAATCTTGTTTGTCATGCATCCACAACATGATATGTTAGTAAAGAACACTACCAAATAGGTTTTATATTAAACTTATGGGTGACAGACGCAATATCATTGAAATTGAAATATATAGAGAACTCTTGTGTTAAACCTCTATTCACTAAGTATTCACTCGTGTTATTTTTGTAGTAAACATCAATGTCAGAGGCATTGTCAACCTTGAGGTCACAAAAATAAATATCAACTCCATCTTTAGTGAATTGCACATCACGCCAAATAATGACATTGTGCAATCTAGTTTCCATCGTTATAATAATGTCTCGTAGTTTGAATTAAGAAATAATTCAAAAAATCCACCGCACGCTATCACTTATGGTGAATCTCCTATAATCAATAAATTAAAAAACACTATAATGACTACGAAACATTTAAAAGTTGTGTTCAGTTACTTACATATCATCTCCAGACGGACTAAACTGATATGTACGTTGTTAATGATTAAAAATGTGGACAAGCCATTTTTATTTTAAATCTTTGACCAGCAACGTCTATTGCAAAGAGGAATACTAAGCATGAGAGACACCGAAGATTCCACATTGTTACTTGTAGCCAAAGAAGAAGATAGATTTTAAGGATAGAGATCAGGCTTAGCTTCAAAAGTTGTTGTGAGAATTTTTGAATCGTATCTTCATTATAAGGGAAACCTTGTCGACATATTTGGTTACTGCGAGATTTGGGTAGGAGTGGGAGTGGGGGTAGGGAAAATGTTGGAAGCTAAGGAGTTCGAGAGACATATTTTATCAATATATAATATACGAAATGACTTGTAGAAGAATTAGAGGACTTGACTGTGACTTTTCTTTCAGATTAGATGGGGATATTACTTTTATTTTACTACCAGCCCTCCTTCACCAGAAAAAAAACCAATACTAAATAATTAACATCGATAAGTATTTTTATTATTCAGATTCTTAACTATTTTTCTAGAAATAGGTAACTACTCCATGTGTTGGATAAGTTATCTATATTGACTTTGCACAAAAAGAATTTAAAAAGGGTAAAAGACACTTTTGAATCTTGTAGTATAAAATTATATTTGTCAAATGTATCAAAATGATCTTTAATCTTGTAATTTTAAACATGTTATGTGAAAAGTTGAATTTAAAAATTACTAAAAAGGAAAATGATCATTCTATTTAACAAATATGTCACATTACTCTATTTATGGTATCATAGCAAAATTAAATCAATTTTAATCATGCTCTGATACCACACAAAGAGTTATATGACATGTTTATTCATTAAATATTTACGAAAAATATATTTGATACGAATGTCACTACCTCACTTTTTGGGGAAATGAGTTACCTATTTTGAATTTGCACATAGATTAATAAGAAAAAGTGATAAACTTTGAATCTTATAGTATAAAATTAAGAAATTGTCAAATGTATCAAAATAATTTTTAATTTTGTGGTTTTAAACATGTTATATGGAAAGTTATATTTAAAAATTACTAAAAAGATAAATGACTATTCTATTTAAAACGAATTATAAATAAACAAACATGTCACACCACTCTATTTATGATATCAGAGCAAAATTAAAGCAATTTTAACCATGCTCTGATACCACAAAAAGATTGATGTTACATATTTGTTTATTAAATATTTACGAAAAATTTATTTGATACGGTAAATTTTTGTCACTAATGGCACGACTGTTGACACCTAATTTTGGTCTAACATTTTCAAAATTCGTAACTTGTAAGTTTTATTTATTTAATATATCAAAAAAAAATTAAATTTTTTTTAACTAAGTTTATCGATAACTATCCTTATTTATAAAAAATTAGGATTTTTTATCAATTAATTTTAAAATTGCATTTTTACATGTCATTAGTTACATTCATTATTTTTTTTTATATTCATTTTATTTTTTACATTTATTAATATTTATTTTGATATTTTACACAATCTAAAAATTCATTCAAATACGGATAAAATATGCATACACAGATTGATCGATGATTTTGGGCCGCAATTCCAAGCCCACAATTTGAGCTTATTGCATAATTATTTTCCTGTTTATGTTTGATTTGGTCAAAAAATAGGTGTGGGAAAAAGTAGGAAAAAGTGAGAAAAGGTGGGAAGAAAAAGTTAAAAAAAAATGGTGAAATTGTTTTAAAGAGAATGATTTTCATATTTTTAAGGAGAGGGAAAATATTTTCTTTTAGTGTTCATAATTTTTCGGTGGCAAGCTTACCAGAGTTTCGTCGGAATCTGGCGAGACCATAACCCTTCGGCCGGAAAAATCTCCAAAATTTACCACGTTTTTCTTTCACCTTTCTCTACACAAATTCGCAAACCATTCATCCTTATCCATAGTCAAACACCGTAGATCTAAGAAAAATTAAACATAAATCTTCACTTTTTTTCATTATATTTACGAAGTTCCGGTCATCCCTATCATAAACCCTTTACATAAATGTGCAGAGCTTTTCAAGGGCTATCCTTTGATATAAATTTTATGTCCAAATTCCGTCAAAATATTTTTCAGCTAGTGTTGACATCCAATTTTGGCCTAACATTTTCACAATTCGTAACTTTTAAGTTTTATTTATTTAATAGTTCAAAATAAATTTTTTATCATTTTAAATAAGTTTATCGATGAATATCCTTATTTATCAAAATTTAGGATTTTTTTTTATTAGTTAATTTTAAAATTGCATTTTTACATGCCATTAGTTACGTTTATTATATTTTTTAAATATTAATTTTATTAGTTAATATTCATTTTGATATTTTGCACAGTTTAGAAATTCATTCATTTATAAATAAGTTTTTGTGGACGACTATTTTATTAACTAGTGGTTTCGGCCAATGGTTTTTAGATAATTGTATTGTACAATAGAAGGTTTTTAATTTTCTATTTAATTTATTTCTTAGTCTTTAAGTGGGGTGTGGTGAAAAATTCTAAAAGGTGAAACCCTAAGCTATTTTTCTATCATATTCTCAAAGTTGCCGCCACCCTCCTTTCTCTTCACCTCCCAAACTCCATTTTCGACCAGCTTCAACCAGCAAATAACAACCAAACGACCCCCAAAATCAACCTAAACATCCCCAAAACTATAATTCCACCACTACAATAGCTCTACCGCCAAACCCCAAACCTCAAAACCCATTCTCGTTTTTCAGCTAAAACAACATCAAACAACCACCAAACAACAATTAAACAGCCCCCAAACACAGCTGAAACTACTAGCTCCAAACCCATTGTTTTTCTCCGGCCATCACCAAACAGTCCCTTTTCATGCTCTTCCTCACCAACCGCAGCTCAACGCCACTACCGCTGCTTCACCTAGCAGAAAATACCAAACAACAACCATTTCCAGCTGAAACAACCACCAACAACAAACAAAACAACAACCAAAACACCATTGTTTCCGTCGGAACCACCATCCAAACGGCAACTCCTATCTTCTCTACAAAAAACCCACGCCGAAAAACAGCAAACCACCACCCTCTTCACGCCACCAGACCACAAGACCAGCGACGAATAACAACCAAATGTCCATCACACCACTGAAACAACCATAACAAACCCCCTTTTCGAGTTCCGCCATTAATGGCGAACTCCAAACTCCGACCAACGGAGACCACCGCAAAACCCTGAGCTCACACTTTATCGTTGTTGTTAGCAGCTTCTTCCCCGGCAAAACTCCAACCCTTTATTCCTTTATTTTGCTGCAACTAGTGACTCCGGTGAGGAGCTTCAAACTCCGATGAACCGGAGCAAAACATCAAACCCAACACTGTTGATCCCCTTCCCTCTTCCCTTTTAACGATTATCATTTTTTCTATTTTTGCATATTCTTCAACAATGTCCGGCGAAACGGATCTCCACCATTCTAGGAACTCCAGCAACTCCACATACCCAATGAACCCGCGAGAGGCAGCCTTCATGATGCTACTGTTCGGTAACTCTATCTCTGTCTATTACATTTTTTTAGGTAGTATTTTTTCTTTGTTTGTGAATGTTGAGTTGAATTTCATTATTTTTATTTATATTCTGGTCACTATTGATCACTTTGTTTTATTTGCAATGTTGGTAAAGATGTAGGTCTAATTGTTTAATTTTATTCTATACTTGATTCATATTTAATAGGTGGTATACTTTTATTTTTAATTATTGTTGCTATCGTTTTGTATTTTATTTATGAACTTATTTATGTTTTGTTAAGTTTGTTAATTTTATTTATTTTTCATTGTCCACGTATGTGCAGAAATCGTGTTGCTATGTTATCATTATCTAATTATTATTGTTTTTGTTAAGTTGTTGATAGTTTGGAGGTTGTTATTTTCATTATTATTATGTTGTTATAATTTGATGGTTTTATATTGTCTTTTAGTTGGTTTCACATGATTTCATGCTAGAAAAAATATAAAACTAGCCAATGAGAAAATCTCTCCGTTGGTTTTCTAGGCCTCTTCAATATTAAAGACGGAAATTTAATTTAAGTTTATATATTTTATTTGTTAAAATTGGCCAATGAAGAAATTACCGTCGATTTCCAAGACCTTCCATGTTAATAAGACGGGTTTTATTTTAAAGTTATTATTTGAGTTATTCATTTTTATTCACGTTTATTTAGTACTAACACTTTTACTAAGTGTCTTTACAGGTACACGAAGTTGCTTTCCATTGAAGTTATTCTAATGGAGTTCGAATTATAAATTTTATTTATTATTGTTTTATTTTATTATTTGTGTATATTACTTGTTTATTATACTTGTATATTTGTTTTTACCTCCTCCTCAATTAAAAAATAAATAAATGTAGTCGGGACCCACAGTTGTGGATGTCGAAAGATGCCTAACACCTTCCCTTTGAAATAACTTGAACCCCTTACCTATAATCTAATGATTTCGTAGATCACTCAATGGTTTTCTAGTTTTTTCCAAAAATTAGGTGGCGACTCCTTTAAAATTCTTTTATTCTTAAAATTCTTTTAAAATTGAGTTAATTGTTTATTTTTTGAGTCACCGCGACGTTTCATCTTATTTGAATGAAGTAGGGATGTAAACAGCGAGCACCCAACGATACCAGCGTACAACAAACCTCAAATTTTGGCGACCACCATTCACTTATCACCACAGTTTCTGGGCGATACTCCAACGTCGGTGAGCTCCAAAGCCAGCGAACAACAGAGCCAAACAACTCAACTCCGGTGAGCTTTGTTGGTTCCGGTAACAAATCTTTATACTATTTTGTTTTTTCTTTATTTTTTGATACCTTTATAGTTGAATGGACTGATTTTAACATTTTCGGTGAACTTTATGTTTTTTTTTCAGTTTACTCCTTTCTCCAATTTCTATATTTTGACTTCGTTTTACTCATTCTTTATATTAGATTATTTTAATAAAATTCATTTTATCAACTCTTATACTTTTATTGAATAACTTTAGTCAGATTTTTTTATTTATTCTTCATTTAATTTAAAATAGTTTTCATACTTTTAATTAATCAAATCGGTGTAAATTATTATTAAAATGATTCAAATAAATCCAACTTTGTTAAAATTTTAATCACTTGTAATTAATTTCAAATATTCTAATTATGGTCCCCCTTTTCTTAAAAATTAAAAATTGTTCTTTTAACTATTTTCTCAAAGTTAATCAAACATTGTATTTTTTTTTCTATGTTAAATCATTTTTTTTCCAAAAAATAGTCAAAATATATATATTAACAAAGTCGTAGGATAACTGCATGTTATTGGGCGGTTCAAATGCCTTCAAAACCTTTTTGTAGCGTAAATAAGAACCTCTTACCCATTTTATCTAAATTTTTAAAGACTTAGTCTGTTAGAGTCTTTTTAAATTAAGTTTTCTTAATTTCTTTAAAAAATTAAATGGCGACTCTTTTCTAAGTTTTTTTCTCCAATTGTATTATAATTAGAACATTTCAAAAGGTGATTTTTCTAAAGGTTGGTAAAATTACGGCATAACAGAAATGACGACTCTGCTGAGGATTTAATAGGTTCTAACCATAACAGACTTACGTTAATTATTAGGTTTTTAGCATATGTCTACTTGTTTGCTTTATTTTACATGCCTAATATTTTATTTTTCATGCTTATGTGATATAAACTGCTTATTTGTTATTGTTTATCTAAAATGATTATTTGTTACTGCTTTATATAAATTGTATATTTGTTACTGCTTTATAAACTGCAATTTCGTTCATACTTCCTCCAATTCTGAAAAATTCACACAATCACACGTACACGTGAGGTATGTTTTGCACACCCGCAAATTTCTTTCATATTTTGAATCTTTTTGTGTGATCACGTAGCCTCCTCACTCGAGTTGTCCACTCAGAAACCTTGTGTCTAGTAACCCAAATATTAGAAAACATAAAATAGAGCTAAGTCACCCCTCAATTTAAGTCATGCATTTTTATACCTTAGGTGGATCGATCCCGGGTATCGATTCCACATTTAAGAAGCCACCTTGTGTCTGTTTGGCCCATAGTCAATAAAAAGACAATCATACTTATGTGTACCTTGGCACAAAAGGGTCACATATTTGTATAGGACGCGTAATAATTATTTATATGTTATGTGATATAATTGAGTTTATTTTCAATCAAAGCAGTGCTTTATTCATTATGAACACGAACTAACACTTTTACCTTTTGAATTTTTCTTCTTTTTAAATGACAGTTTGATTTATAACAAAATCTGCAAGTAATTGTTCGTTCGAAATTGTAAGGGATAAGAGGACTCACGAAATTTGAGTCTTTGTATTTCACAAGACATTAATATCGAGACAAAAAGACAAATCAGGGAAGTCTTTGACTATGAGGTCACACTCATTTATTTTTTGTTATTTTTCATGTTGGCCCTGTTTTCCCATATTTCTCATATTGTTGCAGGGAAACCGTCCCCGACAACAGTCGGGGATGGTGATAATAATCTATAGTTCTTGGGAATCATTGAGAGTATACACAGTTTGAAGAGACATCCAAAAAAGAATACAACAAGTTGTTACTGTAAAAATTGAGAGACCACAGTCAACAAACAGTACAAAGATCGACAGTTAAGCGGATATAATGAATCGCTCCAAGTTTGTCTAAACTTTGAAATTATTTTGTGCCACACATCTGAACGAACTACGCGAACCTGATTCTCATCTCGGTGAGATACGTAGGGAACCCTTCTTCGGTTCGGTATTCATTTTTGCAAAGTAAAAAAAAAACAATATTGTGTGCATATGTTCAAAGCCATATCTGCACGAACTACGCGAACCTGATTCTCATCTCGGTGGGATACGTAGGCAGCTCTTCTTGGGTTCGGTATTCATTCTTTAAAATTCAAAAAAAAATATTGAAATAGTTTGTGCATATTTTCAAAAATATATCTGCATGAACTACGCACACCTAATTCTCATCTTGATGAGATACGTAGACAACCCTTCTTGGGTTCGGTATTCATTCATTCTTTCAAAAAAAATCATTTTGTACATATTAAAAGAGTCATGTCTTCAGCTCAAATGGGACCAATGCAGTTAGGAGCATGTAAAAATATTCAATATGATGAAGAGAACTGACTTTGTGGTAAACCATAGATTCTTTTGGTACCTCTCATTTATACTTTTGTGATGCATGAAAATTCTCTTGCATGCATTCAAGATAAGAATAAAAGTAACCTCATTATTTCATGTGCATTGTGTGGTGAGCTTTTAGATCAAAATTCAATTGCATCGCACTGTTGATCTAGAACTTGGCTTGAATGTTTCGAGGCGAAATCCTGAGTTATATTTGGTTTGGGAAAGGATTGTAGGTCTTCTTTAACTCGATTGTGCCTTTCAAAATCTACCAAATGACATTAATCCCTAGTTTGTCCCACTTTGAGCCTGAAGCCTTTTTTTCGACAACCACATCTTAGCAACTACCCCTTTTGAGTGCTTACATCCACTATCCCTCTCTTGGCCCAACCTTTTTGAGTGCACGAAGAGTGTGCAATTATAAGAGAAGATCCATGTTTGAAGTTGCCAAAGGCAAAAGATACAAAGTCTCCCAAAGTCAAGGAAGCAAAAAAATAACTTCTAAAAAAAAAGAAAGGGAGAAAGAATTAAAGAAAGACAAATACACCCCTACAAGGTCAATGAAAGATGAGAAGGAAATACTCCAACAAAAAAGGAGGAAACTTCAAAGAAAAGGATGAAAAAAGGAAAATTTCCAAGAAATAAGGACTCAAAAGAACAGGAAAAAAATAATAATAATAAAAGGGGTGAAAAGAGGAGAAAACTTCAAAACAAAGGGGTGAAAAAGGAAAAGCTCCAACAAATAAGAATTCAAAAGAAGTCGAAAAAAAAGAAAAAAAAAGAGGGACAATAAAGAGGATCAGACGCCAAAGGTGTATCAATCATCTAAAGCACAAATTCACTGTGACGCTCAAGAAGGAATTAAGTCACTCTTATTCCAAATATATATCCTACCCGTCCCTAAGCCTACATTACAAGCCCTACATGATCTTATTTCAAATGTTCTCACATTAGTGGATTTACATAAGGGCCAAGCATATGGTATCACAGTTGTATGCATTGAACATTCTTGTGAGTGTGAGTGCACTTTAAAAAATGTCCTCAAATAATATGCTTCAAATATGTGTAAAATAAGACTTTTCTTGTTGTAAGGGCAATTGAGACATGAGGATTGGTATAAGTCAAAACCTTTGTTTGAAGAAAGGTGAATAAATCTTGTTGATACTTAAGTATGTTTGAGGTACCACTTGAAGCTGTAGGAGTTACGTTGAATTCAAAAAAAAAAAAGATTTATGTAACACCCCGTATTCGAAACAGACCAAAAATGCAGATTTTGAGAAGTTGCAGGTGCAACTTACGGTCACCATCCACGGACCGTAGGTCAGACCACGGCCCGTGCTGGTGGTCCGTGGTTCACCACTGCAACCCCTCCCAGACT
>JAJOOO010004888.1:0-29633 GCA_029582685.1 Solanum piurae | reverse complement strand
CTACTGACCCGATTAATCCAAACTCACATAGTGTAGCACCTATTGAAAGGGGATGAACTAGTTTGCTTAGTTGTCATTCCTATATTGTATCCAATTGTTACTCTTTATTTACAATGTTTTTTTTTTAATTGTTATTTAAATTTCATCATATCAATTTTGTCAAACCATTAATACGTAACAATGAGAAGTACTATTTTATATAATGATCGATTTGACGTGACCCCCTTGGTGTCTTGCCCATACCGTTTAAAAATTCAACTTTACCCTTATCCTATCTTTGTTTATAAAATAACTCTTCCTCGTACCCTACTTTTTCATGTTAATAAATTATATAAGTTTATTCGTCACCAACATGGGCTATGGTGCAGTAGTAGGACTACTCCACCCTTAACCAGATGTCTCAAGTTGAAACCCTAAGTATGGAGAAAATCCAGTTAGAAAAAACACCCCAAAAGGACCCTCTAGTGCACAATCCAAATTTAATCGGAGCTCCAAGCACCGGGCGGAAAACAAAAAAAAAAGAATTTATTCTTCAAATTCTTGGTGCGTGACATTATGGCACAACGAAAAACACAATTTATCTAAACATTATATTCATCAAAACAATATAGTATAATCCAAATCCAATACGATACATTATGAAACTAATTTCTGCTCATGGTGACAAGAACTGAGGCTTTTACTAAATGAACTCAAACTCCAAAAATAATACACAACAGTATGATCATACATTTTATTGACATTTAGCCTGAATGGAAAGATATGTACTATGGTAACCATAACAATTCAAGAAAGCAGAGGATTGAAAACCAAAATCCTGCGCAAGAATTTAACAGTTTGCGCGATCTCACGTTTTTCGAGTTAAAGAATGCCTCGATCATAGTCTCTTTGGTTCCTCATCTTGGCCTGTATCTATTTCGTAAAGATTCCAACGACCGCAGATACGTAGCTCTCCAACTGAAAAATGTTTTTTTTTTGAGAAGGGGGGTCAGGTGTTAAGTTAAAACTTCATTTATGTGTAACTGTCTATGTTGCTCGACTCTCCAAAAAAGTTGCTTCACCGTGTCGGATCCTCCAAAATGAAGGAGGATTTGATACACACTTGTCGACATTTTTGAAGAGACTGAGCAACATATGTAACTGTGAATGAGGACAAATGCACCTTTTGTAGTATTCTTACCTGCGATGGAATGCTGAGTCCTGTATGTCCTTCAATGATTAATCCGACCGTGAGACCGATCATAGCCCATGCACCGTTAATTGCTTCTATTTGTCGCCGTCTCTGTAAGAAAATTCAGAGCAGAGAATGTAAAATCGATGTAACGGTAACAAGTTTCAAGAGCATTTGTACAAGTACAAGAATCTTCAAGGTGGAAAGGACATGATATTTTATCCAGGTCACATCATTCAAAACTTGGTATGCAGAAATTTACAAGGTAGGATGTGCGGATTACGTTACGCTTGGTAGAAGTATGCATCAGTAGGCTATGTTGCTCGGACTCTTAAAAAATATCGACGGGTGCGTGTCAGATCCTCCAAAAGTAGTATATTTATGGAGGATCTGATACGAGTGCGACAACATTTTTTGGAGAGTTATAGGGAATGACTGACTTAAATGTTTAACGTCACTGGAAGATTTATCTCACATAAAGTGGAAATAAACTAATAACTTAGACATTCAGGGCCGATTTTACTACCATTCGGGAGATGAGAACCGGAACACTAAATACCTTTTACCAAATAATGTAAACTCAACATCCTATACTCAATTTGCTTAGAGGTAAGCATCATGTTCAATGCCGATATACTAACATACCAGAGACGAGAGTGGGAATAATTACCTTGAGCTAATAATATGAATTCAATAGCCGAAACTACTAAATCTGCTAAGAGGCATCTAGGAGTCGAGAAGTGCCAAGTTACAGAGATTCAGCACGCATGAAAATATAATTGAGGTTTACTCACTTGATATCTCTCTTTAGCTTTGATTTCCTCCATTTGCTTTGCAGCTAATCGCTTGGCTTCTAAAGGATCCACCATGATCACTTCCTTCCTTTTTCTCTCTCTCCCTGGAGATGCCTGTGGACAAAGAGGTTTTCATTTAGAAGCTCAAGTTGACAGATAACGACCTCAAGTCACTATGAAATATCTCTAATACCAAACAAACGACATCAACGGGGTAGTCTTTTTGTACATATGCATAAGAGTATTTCTAACTTCTTTTTTATGACCGTGGTGTTTAGGCTGGCTTGCGCACACATTTAAAGACGAAGATATAATAGCCACATAAACAAGTAAGTAGAAAGTAGAAACAAGTTTTACTAAATCACCGTTCACATAATTTAACCACCGGCCATATAACAAAAACTATCTTTGTTTTATTTTTTTGAAGAGCATAATCTAACCAATTTTTACTAGTATTACATACATGGAAGCCTTCATAATGCATACATTGGGATTTGCCAGGACGCGGATTGCTTGACTCCTGGTTTTCCATGAAGCCAAATCAGTGTTCTGCATACGTCCATATTCAAACCTGACACATAAAAACGGCTTTATTAAAAGGAGAAAAACAGAATAGTCATGTGATATTCACCTTTCTATCGGAACAATTCTGAGCTACATTGCTCGAATTCTCAATAAATGTTGCCGCACCCGTGTCGGACCTTTGGTGGATCCAACACGCACCCGGTAACATGTTTGAAGAGTCCGAGCAACATAGATTTTGAGTGGATGCTGAATACTAGGAAGAATTGTAGACAACGCCACATATTAGCGCATGAGCTAGTGAAAGCCTACACTACAAAGCATGTGTCCCCAAGATGAATGATCAAGATAGATCTAAGGAAAGTAAATGATTATGTTGAATGCATTTCTCTACAACAAGTAACGGAGGAGCTCAAATTCCTACTAAATTTATCACTTGGGTTAGGGAATGTGTGAATACTGTAAATTACTCAATAGTGATAAAGGGAGAGCCAACAGAACCTCTCAATGCAGCTAGAGGTCTTAGGCCGTGATCCCATGTCACCTTTCCTGTTTGCAATCTTTATAGAATATTTGAGTAGAAGCTATGTTTGGTCTGGAACCAATGTGATAACCAAGAAGGCATTAGTATCCTGGGATAAAGTTTGTCTGCCAAAATCATTTGAGGGCCTAGGGCTCGTTTAACTTGTGTTGATGGAATAAAGAAACTATTGCCAAGACATTGGGATTTGACACATAACCAAAACAAAATGGATATAAACATATTATATAAAGAGGCAGCAGATTGAAAGTACGAGTATACCACAGCAAGCTAGCTGGCAAATGAGGAAGATCATTCGGGCAAGAGAAACAATGCAGCACGTGCAAATCTCAGATAGAGGACAATAGAGCTCAATCAGGCACATGTACCTACAGTTGATTGGAAAAAATGCAAGAGCGGAATGGAAGTGTTTAATGTTTGGGAATGAGGCCAAGGCCCAAAGCTAAATTACTCTATAATTAAACATTAAGATACCGAGTATAGTCCCAGAAGTGGGGACTCGGGAGGGTGGGATCAGGGCTGTCCGCTGATCTTACCCCTACCTTTGTGGGGTAGAAAAATTTACTCTATGGTTACAACTTCAAAATAGGGTTCTCACAGTTGACAGGCTCATTAAATGGGGATATAATGTTGAAACTATATGTACAATCACTAGGATAGTATGGGACAGAATCATGCAGTGGCTAAAGAAGAGCATCTGGCAGAATGCTGGCTGGAAGCAACATCTAAGATGACCTATCCAGCATACCAAGGGAAAGACTCAATCAACTCAAAGTGCTCAAAATGGTATACACACAGACAGGCGATTCACGCAATTTGTATTGAAAGAAATCAAAGGTCTTCAAACAGAGAAGCAAGGAGATAGAGCAGATAGCTAAGGAAGTTGCCTTTACATGCAACGCCAAGAGCTCCAAGCAAAACTAAAACACTTCTTCAATCTTTGACCTTTTAGTCTATCAGTCTCGTATGATGAATTTGATGATCGGAAATACCGGTAATATGATGTCCATCCAGTGTTAGGTTGATAAATGTAATTAGTTTGAGTTAATGTCTACTTTCATTTGATCAGCTATATACACAGAGCCGACTCAACAAGATTGAGGGCCTAAAGCGAAACTCTCCTTGAACAATTTAAAGGCAGAAATTGCTCTAGTAGCCAAAAAGATAACAACTGAAAACATGTCGATAATAAGCAACAACATAAACCATCCACAAACATTCAGACTAACACTACTTCTCAATTCTCATACATTAAAAATAAGATTCATTTTGAATAGCTAACCAAGACTAAATCTTTTTAGACACACTAAAACAATTTCTAAAACTGAAATCTTCTTGCCAAATCTCTCTTTTCCAACCTCCAAACACTCTTCTTGAACAATTTCAAACACTGAAAACTGCTCTAACAGACACAAAGATAACAGTGAAAACACAAATTTTCAACCAAGATTCAATCTTTTTATAACTTAACACACCAAAAACTTTTCTTGAAAATTTCTAAAGGCTGAAATTTCTCCAATAGTAAGCATAAGCACAAAACACCCAACAAAATACAGGCAAATAAAACTTGTAAAAAACAAAAAAACAAGGGCAAACTCACTTTCTAACAGGTGAATGATGAAATTCCGATTTTGCCCTTATGCTGATACCTCCATTGATGATGGGTACTGAAGCACTAAGCACCATTTTTCTTTTCTCCTCTCTCTCTCTGTGGTGAGTTCTTTATCACTATTTTTTTGTTTTCCTCTTTTCTCTTTTTAGTATATTTATTTGGTCAGCATTTGTACAAGATAATTTCACTTGCGCCCCCAAAAGATTATAGTAATTACATATAGGCTCCTTTAACTTTTAATTGTGCCAAGATATTATGATTTACGAGGATGTTTGACTAAACTTATTACTTGGTCAAATTGATTTATAACTTATCTACTTGTTTGGTAAACATATATGGGGATGGGCATGATATGGTATCTACTCATTTGGTAAACATATAAACTCAAGTTTAAAAGGCCAAACAACATAAATTTCATTTGTTTAGGGTTTAATATCACATATCTTCTCATGAGTTTTCAAAATTACTATTCGTGTCAGATTTCGGTCACTAGATACATGTATCTCGAATATATTGAGTTAAAATTTGGTGTAATTTATTCCAAATACATTGTATTCATATATCCAAGAAACACTAACTCTATCGCTCGCCTCTCTCCTATTTTACACACCTCTTTCCTTATGTATTTGTATTCTAGTAGCAAAACATGTATATAGATGTATCAGATTTGAAGTTTGGTATGAAACTATTAATTGGTGGATCAAAATAAGCTGAGTTAATTAAAGGAAAATTAGTGTGTTATTAACTCGCCTAAACATAAATGGATTGAAGGAATCATGAAACGATTTTGTCCTAAGTGATAAAAAATTTTCTTAGCCCTACTCAACTGCAAACCCAATCCAATTCCCTCCAAATCCGACCCAAATACCCTTTAATCCGCTCCCAATACCCCATTTCTCTTTCACACACTAGACGACAGTTGCATGTGCGCGCACGAGCCCAATACATTATTGTCACAAATATTGATAGCTGGTTATATACATATACATGTATTGTGTATACATTACATTTGTAACTGCACTGTGTATATGCATTTATATATCGCTTTGTGTGCATCACAGAATGCACATGTGACACACATACCAAATACGCGATTGAGATGCAAGGGTGGATAATGAGATTTATAGATGTATTCCATATACATACGAATTCACTTGGATACAATGTGTTTAGAATAAATTAATTACACCTAATTTTGATTCTATCTATCCCATTATAGGACACCAAAATCTTATACTAAGATTTATGGTATAAATATAATTTGTGGCAAATATAATTTATTGTTATATTTTTAGTATATATATAGCAGTAACTATAATTTGTATATATTGAATATTGTGGATAAGGATACAATCTCCATAAGAATCCAACAATAAATACTCTCTTTAACAAATTGAATATATCAAGACAAACATAAGTACTCCATATATATTATTTGGCATAGCTAAAATAAAAATCTTATAATTTATTGATGAATTTTTATACATACCTCATTAATCACAAGCATCGACACTAAAAGTCAAAGCATTATTTTTCATATCAAAAGTTAATCCTGTGCCTTGAAGTTGATGAGAGCCTATAAGTGTTGTTTTATCATCCCATGGCAAAAAAGCTAAACAAAAAAAGCCTTGTAAATTAGCTACAACTCTTTCTTGTACTAGCATCAACTCTTGTTTATGTGAAACATTCCCAAAATAAAACCTTATAATTGGGAAATACATATCTTCATCCTCTTCAATATCTTTGTAGCAAGTATCAAACATACCAATAGGATATTGAAGCATTGGGTATTTCACTTGTTCTCTAAATATGTATCTAAAAACAATGTATAAGTCATGAGGAAATCGCGTTATCAATGACCCTGTATCAACCATGGCACCATGATCAACTTTTTGACCATTCCACCACGAAGGATCCACGGGGACTTCCTTATCGTTGATGAAAATTTTGTAAAGATTAACATAGTAAAAATGAGGGTTTAATCGATTTTTCACAAACTTTGCCTCTGTTCCATATATCCACGGAGCTTTATTAAACGTTAGGATAGATGGTTGTGTTGATATTAAGCTTGGTAGACATAAAGCAAATAATGAAGAACCTAATTGTGATGGCAATGAATATCCTCCACTTGATTTACTACTTACTCTTTTACTAAGACCAACAATCCCAGAAAATGTACCACTAAAATCAGTACCACTTTTTTGATCAACACTACATCCAAAATTAATCCTGGCTTCTGTATTGTCTGATGGAAATGTTATAATATCCGATGCAACGAATCCTTTTGTTGTTTCTCCATTATCATAAACATGTACATAGAAACATGATTTCGTTTCTAAAGAACAATGAAAATCAGAGTTTGAAGTTATGCAAGTTGCACTATTTGCAACACAATCCAAATTTCTATATGTGTTTGATGTGGTATAGTTGTATATTGTATAATATTGTGGCTTATAACACTTATCTTCAATACATGGTGCACATTGCCACCAAGTCAAGTAGTTTCCAGTATCTATTAGCAACAAATTGTGTATTTTTTCACTTCCAAGTAAAAATGTTGCAACGTAATGACCTTTCATGTACATACTAGGTGCTACCTTTAGGATTTGGTCATCAAGGAACTTACTTGAATTTTTATTTTTAGTACTATGATGGGATCTTAGCATCGACGATAGGTATGTTGCTCTAGCATCATCTTGAGAAAGACGATTATTGAATACAGAGTCATAGTCCTTGAATTTTGACTTTTCAAAAAGGTCCAGATGGTAAACACTAAAAGATTTAGGGGGCATTGGAGGATCTTGAAGGTTAGATGTATCAAAAGCCATGAAGGCTTTTCTAGCTTGTTTAAGGGCAGTAGAATTAACCTTGAAGTATGATTTTTCATTGATCAAAGAAGCTAATGGATTCAAATGAAGCATTGACATAAGAATAAGAGTAATAAGGAGGAGGTGTTCCATATTGGAAATTAGTTTTAGCATTGATCATTTGGTTTGAAGTTTGTGTAGATTATTCTATCATTTATATACGACATAATGATCTGGGAGACCCTCATATTAATTTTGCTACAAACATAATTTTTAATTAAAGATTATATCTACTTGTGGTAATTTTATTTTTTGGTATACAAATTTATTTAATGAAGAAAGATCTTGTGAAGATCCAAACAAATATGAAAAAGAAGATATATATATTATGAGATGGAATTGTGGGAGAATACATGGAAGAAAAAGACAAATCTAAATCAAAATACAAGAATCATGAAAATAATATTTATGACGATCCTATGGAAGGAAAATATTCTACAAATTAAACGATAAATAATTAATATCCTTCTATTACTTAAGAAAAGAAAGGTCCAAAATGGAAGTTTACGTAGGGGTGGGCGTTTGGTATTTTGTTTGGGATTATCAAATTTCGAGTTTGGTAATTCGGTAATTGGTAGTAAAAAGTAGATACCAAATATCAAAGTTTTAAATTTTGATTTGGTAACTCGGCATTCAATAAATTAAATTTTGATTTGATATGGTATTCGGTAATAGCGTAATAAAGTTTTAGCCGATTGCATTTCAAAGTTAATACTATTTCCCAATCATTTTAATTTTTTGTATGTAGAGGCACAATACAGTAGAAGATCAATCATATTTGTACAAGTTAAAAAAGAAGTTCAGAATAATATTTGAAAAAATATTTGTTTCTTTGAAAAGAAAATATTTTATGAAAAGGAAGAAATATTTAAATTTGAATACATTTGTTATAACTTTGGAAGGAAGGTGTTAGATTTGAACTGCAAATTTATGGAAATATGAGACGTTGAAAAATATATTATTGGTGCTCAAATAGAAAGGAAATATTCAAGGATATTTTCTATCATGATTAAAAGATAAAACATCAAGGGATTAATGGAAGGTATAAGAATATATTATCAAAAATACATAAAAGAAAAAATATCAAAATCCATCAAATGTGCCAATGTGAGATTTGCATATTAAATTGAATATAGAAATGCCAAATATATCTTTCATAATTAAGAACATATATTACTTAATTCAGAAACTAATTAATTTGCATTATTCTCTTCCCTTGTTTCAGGTTATTTTTCACACAGTTTTATGCAAAAATAAAAATAAAAATAATAATTGTGCACTAATGGTGTGAAATGAATGTTTACTTAAATCAGGTCATTTAAAAGATAATTACAGAGAAATATTCTAATTAATCAAAATCTTGGTTAGTCATATCGAATAAATGTTAAAGCAACATGCAATAAGATGTTAAATTATACTGATATTATGAAAAAATTATATTATATCAATATTTATAACTTAAATTCATAGCAAAATTTAATATGTAAATAATAGTGTGTAAATGTGACCATCCAACCCTTCATTTTGAATTTTTATGTTTTATGATAATTAATTCTGTAAATCCTAATCAGCTGCATAATAAAGATTTTTTTAGATCTAGTTACTATTTTTGATTATTGCATGCATAACATATATTATTTGATTTGACTAAACAAGGGTCCACTTGATGTGAAATAAATGTTTAGCAAAAGTCAAGCATATAACAAAATAAATCAATATAATCAAATCTCTTTGGATTAATATTTAATTTAAAATATTAGACAGTAATATACATATACATAATATATATACAGCGCACATAATATACGTGTGGCACACATAATAACGCGCAACGCACATAATGCACGCACGGCGCACAGGGGGTGCACGTATCATGCACACACACTAATTTTTGCTAATTAGGATTTACTCGATTATAGTAGTAACTAACTAGATCTAAAAGTATGTGTATTACTATTAAACGTAGCTAATTAGGATTTACACGATTCTTAATATTTGGAGGCAAGTGAGAAGAAAACAAATTTAAGACTAACCGAAGTACTTTCTTGTTTTCAATATATATAGCACTAGATTTCAATCAAAACCTAACAATGCATGTGTTGAGAAGACTCTTTCAAACAAGAAACAATTATGGCAAACTTAAGAAATCAAATCTGAAAATTGAAGAGTAAGATAGATAAAATTGCCGTCGTACTTTGAGAAGATTGAAGATGAACCAGAGATTTAAGTAGCTAATCATTCTAATTATCCTTATAATAATGATTTTTCCCTTTGTTTTACAATTCATCATTCACCATTCAGTTCATTATTTATAAGAGTTGTTAACATATCTCTATCAACCAGTCAACCTCATAGCCTTTTCTTGACCAATTAACTTTGGAATTGCGTGATTTGGTGGAGTTAGAGTTTTTTTTGGCAAAAATTCAAGTTATAGTATTTGAGTTATTTGTTTTAAATATCATGGGTAAGAAATTGTAACACCTCGAAAGTGTAAAATATCAATAAAACGAGTAAATATAACATAAAATGGATCGGGGAATTTAATTAAGTTAAGACGAAAGTTAGAATTAATACAAATAAACGACAAGTAATCATAAGGCAATCAAATAGATTAAGAATAAAAAAGAGAGCAACTTACATAAATGACTACATTTATAGGGTTATTGAAATTCAATAGCTATAACTTATAAGTATGTTATTTACTAAAAATGACTACATTTTATATGAATATGTAGCTGCATTTGTGTATTTTTTTTTATTCTTTTTAATTATACAGTGATACAATTAGAATTATTGTGCATTAAATAAGGTAATTTATGGTACTATAACTGAATCCCTTTAATTATGTCCTGAAATTCTCAACTTCCTATTATTACATGAACAACTAATGATTACATAGTCAATGCGTATGCTCTTGATTTCCAATTAGTTTTTTTAAAAATTGGTTACATCATACACAAATTTTCGTTGTCACTATTGTTCTTGTTCAAGTGTAAATGTATTTTACATAAATTTCTTTAGTTAAATTGATTTATTGTAATTGTGAATGAATCTTGTTTGTTTCGATTTCAAAAAAGAAGTTCAAAATAATATACATATACATAATACACATACAACGCACATAATATACGTGCGGCACACATAATACATGTACAACGCACATAATGCACGCGCGGCGCACAGAGGGTGCACGTGCTGCAATCATTTAGTGTGACTGTACACCACAACCGAGTTCGCTGAAGAAATTCAGCTAACATTATATTGTTTCCGTGCTAATGAACATGAAATAAAAATAGAATTAGTTCAAGTTACCTGCATAAGATATTCGAAAAAACAATAACTTATATTAAATATCGTAAACGTTTACGGGAAACATGCAACTACAAGGAAGAAAGCTCACTGACCCTAAAAGAGGGGTCAACAGAGCTATCAATTGTCTCATTTAGTAAAATCTTCGAATCTCTATCGAGATTCGAAGATTTTACTAAATGAGACAATTGAAAGCTCTATTGAAATGAGCTTTCTTCCTTATATTTCCCTGTTTTTTGTATACGTTTACGGTAAAAAAAATAATGTGCAAGTGAGAGCCATCAATGTGACTCATGTGAGGGTGGACCCAAAAAAATTTGTCGATGCACGTGAGACACATTATAGTTGTTAAATGATTAAAGGTCACACATATACAACGGCAGCTTAAATTTGTTCGTGTTTTCATGGATTCAGAGAAGGACAATACGTAAAGTTGTGCACGTTGTGGAAAATGTGTTGGAGATATCCTACCATGCAATTGACCCAAGTCAACTGGTGTCCATTTTTGGAAAAATCAATTAAGTAGTATATTACACCACAATTGCCATATATTAGCAATCTTTCTCATCCTACAGTGTATTATAAACTTTGTGATGATTCATAGAATATCTAGTTCTATCTAGTAAAGGATAGATATCTCATTAGGGTTGGTAAGATAAGGTCTAGCCTCCCTTGCTTGTACTTAATCCTATTTAACCTCCCTATCTAGTGGTATAAATTTGCTTAAAAAAAAACAATAGTGAACCAAAATAAAGTGTATTTATCATGTTTGATAAATAAATTTAGATGCTAACAAATAAACACTGTTAATCTTAATCTTGAAAAATAACAAGTTTATCTTTTCTCTCTACTAAAAAAAAACAAAAAAAAAAACTGTTAATCATTGAATATTCAGATCTATAGTAATAGTTTAATAGAAGATGGCGTGGAAGACTTGTTTCATCAAGTAATAGTTTTTGCGTAGGGTTCGGAAAAGGACCGAGATAATATAGACAACATTTCATACCGACTGGATCCAAGTTGTGAAGTCAAGATGTTGAGTAAAGAATGTGTTGGAAAAATTGTGCAATTGACTCAAGTCAACTGATGTCCATTTTTGCAAAAATCAATCAGTAAATTACACCACAATTGTAAATGCACAAGTAGATACTTTAACTAGTCAAAATATGAACAAATAAACATTCGAATATTGCAGGTCGTATGCATGATATACAAATACTCCTACATGAATTAGTGAGCCTGATAGAATGTAGATTGCTCTGTAATATACTAACTTTAGAAGGAGAGAGTTTAGGAAGAAGAAGAATTTTTTTATATTGTGGATTGAATGTGGCCATGTATCTGGCTTTATACAAAGTGAGTTCACATAAGCTCACATATGGCATGTGCTGCTACTAACTAACTCTGACACAATTAACTAACTAGTAACAGAGTTATTCTCATCTCTAATACTCCCCCTCAAACTGGAGCTTTTGTATGCATCAAACACTCCTAGTTTGCTCAGTAGTAGATGGTGTTGTGCAGCACCTAAGCCCTTTGTAAGTACATCTGCCAGTTGCTCTTTAGTGTTGACATACTCTGTGCGAATGAGTCCACATTTGATCTGCTCTCTCACAAAATGACAGTCAATCTCAATGTGCTTTGTCCGTTCATGAAAAATAGGATTGGCACTGATTTGAATTGCAGCTTCGCTGTCACAGTACAGTTTTACAGGCGTGTCAATGACCACATTTAGCTCCTTTAAGACCCCTACTAACCAAATGATCTCTGAGGCTGCAGTTGCCATGCTCCTGTATTCAGCTTCTGCTGAGCTTCTGCTCACAGTATGCTGCTTCTTGGACTTCCAAGATATGATTGAGTTTCCCAGCTTCACCAAATATCCTGATACTGACCTCCTAGTGTTGGGACAGGATGCCCAGTCTGAGTCACAAAAGGCTTCCAACTGTGTGCTGGGAGTGCTGCTCAGCAATATCCCTTGTCCTGGACAACCCTTGATATATCTTACCAACCTTAGACCTGCTTCCCAGTGAGAAACTTTGGGCTTCTGCATAAATTGGGACAAAAGTTGTACTGCAAAACTTATGTCAGGCCTTGTTGTAGTCAAATATAACAACCTCCCAATGAGTCTTTGATATGCTGTAACATCTTTGTATATAGCATCATCTGTGTTTCCAGTGAGTTCATCATACTCAACTGTAGTAAATTTCTTGTTTGGCTCCAAAGGTGTAGCAGCTGGTTTAGAACCACTTAAACCTGATTCAGATATCAATTCCAAAGCATATTTTCTCTGGTTGAGAAGAATGCCTGTCTTAGACCTCAATATTTCAATCCCTAGAAAATATTTAAGATCTCCAAGGTCTTTCATGCTGAATTTGCTGTGCAATGCTTCTTTTGTGTCTTGAATTAGCTTGCTGCTGTTACCTGTAATCAGTAGATCATCAACATAGATTAGGACCACAGCTACCTCAATGCCCTCCTTCTTGGTGAATAGAGAATGATCATAGGGACTCTGTGCATATCCTGCTTCAACCAGAGCCTCAGTCAGCTTGAGGTTCCACTGTCTTGAGGCCTGTTTAAGCCCATACAATGATTTTAGTAGTTTACATACTTTGTGCTCCCCCTGCCTTTGGAAACCCTGAGGCAATTGCATGTAAACTTCCTCAGATAAATCCCCTTGTAGAAAAGCATTGTGAACATCCATTTGAAACAAGGGCCAGTTATGAGATGCTGCAACACCTATCACTGTTCGCACAGTGACCATTTTGGCTACTGGAGAGAAGGTTTCATGATAATCTAGACCTTCTTTTTGATTAAAGCCTTTTGCAACTAGTCTTGCTTTGTATCTCTCAATGTCACCATTAGCCTTGTGTTTGATTTTAAAAACCCATTTTGATCCAATGGCCTGCTTGCCGTCTGGTAAGTCAACTATGATCCAGGTTTTATTTTGTTCCAAAGCACGAACCTCAGCTTGCATGGCATCAATCCAGTGTTGAGAAGCAGATGCTTCCTGAAAAGTTGAAGGTTCCACAGCAACTGAAAAGGCTGCTACATAGGACTGATATGTATCACTCATATTAGAATAGGACAGGTAGTCTGCAATAGGATATAGACAACTAGAGTTGATATTGTGAGGCATTATATAGTCCTTATGCCATAGTGGTGGTCTTGGTACTCTACCAGTTCTTCTAGTATCTTCAACTGGTGCTTCAGTATCAATGTCTTCAACTCCTGTAGTAAATTCTTCCTCAATATCAGACTCTACTGGCAGTTGATCAACTTGACCACCTTCCTCTACAGATGATGACTCAGTAGTTGCATCAAGGTCTGGAGTAATGAGACTACCAGGCAAGCGCATTGCTTGTCTGGCAGGACAGACCTCAGCTTCAGTTGTTCTTACAACATCTTGATCATGCTGGATAGGCAATGCAGTATCAGATGAAACACCAATGTTGTCTTTGAAAGGAAAAATATGCTCCATGAAGGTCACATCTCTGCTGATAAACACCTGATGACTTTCCAGGTCCAACAGTCTGTATCCTTTCTGAGTTTCTGAATACCCTATGAGGGATGCCTTCTTAGCTCTAGGAGCAAATTTATCCATTCTAGGCAGAATTGAAGCAAAACACAAGCATCCAAATGCCCTTAAGTGATTCAGAGCAGGTTCTTTACCATATAACATCTCATGTGGGGACTTTCCTTTCAACACTCCAGTAGGAATTTTGTTTATCAAATAAACAGCTGTTTTAACACAATGTCCCCAATATCTAATAGGCACTCCACTATGAAATCTTAAAGCCCTTGCAATATTCATTATGTGTCTGTGCTTTCTTTCTACAACCCCATTTTGTTGTGGGGTGTAAGCACATGAACTTTGGTGTACAATACCAAGAGAGGACAAGAGATTACTACATTTGATATTAAAAAATTCTGTGCCATTATCTGATCTAAGAGTCTGTACTTTGACACCAAATTGTGTATTGACCATTATCAAGAAGTCTTTCAAAATGATGTGAACATCAGTTTTACATTGTATGAGACAGACCCAAGTAAATCTACTGAAATCATCAACAATTGTAACAAAATATTGCTTCTTGTCATATGTGGGGGTTCTGTAAGGTCCCCAGACATCTATATGCATAAGCTGAAAACACTTAGTTGATCTGCTATGACTTTCAGGAAAAACTGATCTACATTGCTTAGCTAAGGGACAAGTTTGACAACTATTATGTCTCCTAACATCTATATGATCCTTGAGGGATAAAATGTGTTGCATAGCCTTGAGTGATGGGTGTCCAAGTCTGATGTGCCACAAATCTGTGTGATTAACAACTTTTATTATTGCACCAATTACTGCAGGTACTTCATCTTTTAACAGATATAAACCATTGTGTTCTCTACCAATCCCAATCACCTTGCCACTGTAAAGATCCTGCAATGTACAAAAATTAGGGAAGAAACTAATGCTGCAAGATAGGTCCTTAGTAAGTCTTGTAACTGACAGTAAATTGAACTTGAATTCTGGCACATATAGAACATTTGTCAAGTTCATGTCTCCTAGAATAGTTGAGTTCCCAGTGTTCATTATTCCTGCCTTTCTCCCTGTAGGTAACTGTACTGTGTTGGACCCCTCCAATCCTTTTAAATCATGTAATATGCTTTTACACGATGTGACATGGTGTGTTGCCCCTGAGTCAATAATCCATTCAAATGCAGATGATTTTGGTAGAAGTGACACATTACCTGCCAGGTTGGCTTTGCACTCCTGTTGCTCGTTGTTATGCATCAGATTCTTGAACTGATCTAGCTCCTCATTGCTGAGCTTAGAGTGATCCTGAATTGGTCTGTCAGCTGCTGCATTATTAACATAAGGTCTGAAGTTCCCTGTGTGATTTGGAGTGCTTGAATTGGAACTGCCCATACCAGTCTGATAGGAACCTTGTTGTGTGGATTTGGAATTATCCATTCCAGTTTGATAATGACCTGGTGTTCCAGTTTGATAAGGACCTGATTGTGCAGGTTTTCTCTTGCTTTTGAAGTCTGATGGATATCCAATCAACCTATAACAATTAGCAGTGAGATGATTCTTAAATCCACATATTTCACATGCAGTCGCCAATAGTGGTTTCTTTCCTTTGTAATGTTGCCCTCTTCCAGCTAACAGTGTGAGTGGTTCCTTGTTGGATTCTACCACACCTAGTACACGTTGACTCTCCTCTTGCACTACAGTGGAATAGGCTTGATTTACACTAGGTGTTTCTGTTTTCAGAAGAATATCACTCCTCACATGACTGAATGTCTCATTCAATCCCATTAAGAACATTAACAGCCTTTGTTGATGAAGATGACTTATATATGACTTAGCCTCAACACATTCACAGCAGGGAGAAGGTACTATCATATCCAATTCATCCCAAAGATCTCTCATCTTAGAGTAATAATCAGTAACAGAATCAGTACCTTGCTTCAGGTTTGCAACTTCTGCCCACAGCTGATAAACTCTTGTGAGATTTGATTTATCGAATCTCTCTTTGAAATCCTCCCAGACTCTCCTAGCATTCGAAGCATACATGATTGTAGGCAGCAAATTAGGAGCTACTGTGCTACTGATCCATGACAAAACCACAGCATTGCACCTTTCCCATTGTGTAGCTAAATCTCCTTTGTATGTAGACTTCAAACAGGTTCCATCAACGAAACCAAGTTTATTCTTCACCAATAAGGCTAGCCTCATCGATCGACTCCACAAGCCATAGTTTTCTGGTCCTGTGAGTTTGACCGTATGCAAAGCAATACCAGGTGTGTCTGAAGATTGCAGATACAGAGGATGATGATGCTCAAGGGTGGCAACTGTTAATTCCGTCATTGACGGATTGATCCTAGCACTTGCTAAGAGGATCACTCTCTGCGGAAGACTATCTAGAACAACGATCGCTGCTCTGATATCATGATAGAATGTAGATTGCTCTGTAATAAACTAACTTTAGAAGGAGAGAGTTTAGGAAGAAGAAGAATTTTTATATATTCTAGAATGAATGTGGCCATGTATCTGGCTTTATACAAAGTGAGTTCACATAAGCTCACATATGGCATGTGCAGATACTAACTAACTCTGACACAATTAACTAACTATTAACATAATTATTCTCATCTCTAATAATTTAGAAGTAAGATTGAATTGAAATAGCTTGCTGCAACATCTTAGGGAGCATGTAAATTATGACACATGTATATCAGACCTAAGTTGCTCGGACTCCCCAAAAATGATGCTGCATCCATGTTGGATCCTTCAAAAATACACTATTTTTGGAGGATCTGACACACCCGTTGATATTTTGAAAGAGTCCGACCAACATAGTATCAGACAACAAAATGGATAGTCTCAATATGCTATGAGTTCACTTCTTTTTGTTTTAGACCTAAAGTCCCAATTAGCGACTTTAATCTAATGAAACTCCTACTTTTCTATATATAAAAAAAACAATTATTAGCTATTATTACCTCAATACTTGTAGCCTACCACCAACATATGAGCTGTTGCCAAAGATAATGGAGCGAAATCATTTAACTTCTGAAAAATATTATAGCACAATGTCAATGCACACTCGACCATCTAATGAAGCATCTTCTGAATATTCTGAGAAACGTGATGTCGTGATCCATTTGTGAATGTAACATATTAACTTTTTGAAAAATTAAACATAAAATTTAATGGGAGAAAACAAGAAAAATCAAGACAGAAAAGTGATTCAAGTATTTCTGATGCTAAATGGCTCTAAAAACTGTAATTCTATTTTACATAAAAAAAAAATAGATTACGATTTTTCGTCAAACATAACAACACAAAAATATGACAACAATGTACATAATAAGAAGTAACGATAAATTCATTGTTTACATAAAAAAAAAGGTTCACCGATTACAACTTCCCATCAACACCTTTTTGAAAAATATGAAAATATTCAAATTCTTTTCGAGATGATATCAGTAACCTTTTCAACTGGTGCAAGAGTGAACGTATACATATTCACTCATGCACCCAATTTACTTAAAAGGATTTAACTCTTCAACCCAGTAAAAAAAAGATTAAAAGCAAATATGTACTCATCAAACTTTTCAATATCAACACACTAATATAATAAGTTACAGCTCAAAGTAAGATCAAAATTATTGTGAGTGTGTTGGACCCGGCCGACTATAAAATTTTATGTATTGTGTTGTTTATATATGCAAATGTGTATGCTATGTGACATTGAACATCCATATTTTTATATGTATGCATATATGATCAATTAATTAATTAGGTGACAAACTAGCAGTTATATAATGCCATTTAGTGTGTTGTTGATAACCATTCTTTAAAACAATAATCGTATCATCAGAAACTTTTCCTCCCCCCTTTCAAATCTCCTTCCTCATATTCAATTCTTGATCTAAATCCCTACAAGGGATGGTAGACATGATATCCAAAGATAACCACCTCGTGCTAACTAAGATGCATCTCAATTAGTGAAAAATATTCTTCAGAGAATTCTATAATTTTTATTGTAGTGACAAGCTGCAAACATGGTAATACTTCTGACATAAAAAGAAAACATGAAAAATAGAAATAGTTGATAAGGAGAAGGTGATGATGAAGATGAGCTTTGTACCCATATGTGAGTGCTCTTTTAGACAATGGGATTGATCAGCTAGCTCAGTTCCACGAACAAAGAGTAATTTAAATGGAAGCCCTACTCTTCATTTATCACAAGAGAATTTAGAATCAAAATCACAGATTGTCAAATATCAATATCGATCGCATAAGTCAAAATTTTGGAGCCCCAATCAATATAAGTAACAAAGGAACCAACAAAAGTAACAAAATATTCTAAAGATTGACTATGAAGCATTTGACGATTAATTTGGTGATTAATGAAAACTGTTAGTTACCAAAAAAAGTAACAAAATGGAGATGTTTGACACGTGAATACCTAGAATGGACTAAATATTAATATTTGCAAGCCATTTACTTAAAATCCCAAAATTTCCCTTTAGAAGACTGTTTCGACTATCCACATTGTAGCTGCTTATATGAAGTTGTTGAATGAAATACTACAAAACCACGAGTATTGTCAACTCCATTAATAGAGCTTGTAAACTACACAACACTAAGCTAATGAAATGCAGATAAGATACAGGGAAGCAAAAGAGAAAGAAAATTGTTTATTGATGTATTATTTCAGCTTACATTTCATTTACATGGAGCATGTATTTATAGGCAGAGTAGTTAGTCTGACAACTAACAAACTCCTAACTAACTTGTTGACTCAGCTTTAACTCTAACTAACTTTTCTAACTACATCACATTTAACCATGGTAGCTTGCTAACCTACAACTGTGGTTAACACTCCTCCTCAAGCTCATGGTTTAAACAAGTTCATCATCCCTAGATCATTCATCAACATTTGATGTTGAGCTTTACCCAGTCCCTTGGTCAGTAAGTCAGCCAATTGATCCCTTGTATTTGTATACTAAGTTTTTAGTAAACCTTGACAGATTTTCTCCCTTACATGATGACAATCAATATATGTATGTTTAGTCCTTTCATGAAAGATAAGATTTGCAGCAATTTGAATTGCTGCTTTGCTATCACAGACCATGGTTACTGGTAGTTCAATGTGGACTCCAAATTCTTCAAACAATCCCACCAACCAAGTGATCTCAGCAGCACAGTTTGCCATACTTCTACATTCAGCTTCAGCTGAACTTCTGGATATTGTCTTTTGTTTCTTTGACTTCCAGGATATCAATGCTCCTCCAAACTTGACTAGATAACCAGTTACTGATCTTCTTGTTTCAATGCAAGACCCCCAGTCAGAATCACAATATGCAAGTAGTTGACTGGTGTTTTCTGTTGGCATAAACAACCCCAAGCCTGGAGCCTCTTTTATGTATCTGACTACTCTTAGTGCTGCCTCCACGTGGGATTCCTTAGGAGAGTGTATGTATTGACTCAGAACTTGGACTGAGAATGATAAGTCATTTCTAGTCATAGTGAGATACATCAACCTTCCTCCTAGTCTTTGGTATCTACTAAGATCCTGTAGTATATGATCTTCATGTTTCTTTTCCAGTTTAATGCATTCATCAAATTGTACAGAGGTCAGCTTCTGATTTTGTTCTAGAGGAGTTGCAACAGGTCTGGCTCCACCTAATCCACACTCAGCAATCAGTTCTAATGCATACTTCCTCTGTGACATATGAATTCCTCTACTTGATCTGGCACATTCAATCCCTAAGAAGAACTTGAGGTCACCCAGGTCTTTCATCTTGAACTGTTTATGTACATCCTCCTTAGTAGTGTCTATAAGTGATTGCCTGCTGCCAGTTATTAGTAGATCATCTACATAGACTAACACAATGACTATGTCAGTTTTCTCATGTCTGATAAAAAGTGAGTAGTCATATTGTCTTTGATGAAATCCTAACTGAATCAATATTTGTGTTAACTTGAAGTGCTATTGTCTAGGAGCCTATTTAAGGCCATATAGAGACTCGTGCAGTTTGCAGACTTTAATACCATTCTCCCCTGTCTAGCAAACCCTAAAAAAATGGACATGTACCTCCTATGAAGATCACCATTGAAAAATGCATTGTGAACATCCATTTGTTGGATAGACCAACCTTTGGAAGTAGCCAAAGCAACAACATACCTGACAGTAACCATTTTAGCCATAGGGCTGAATGTTTCTCCATAGTCCAGACCCTCCCTTTGACTATAGCCCTTGGCAACCAGCCTGGCCTTCATCCTCTCAACTTCTCATGTGGACTTGTACTTAACCTTATATATTCATCTGCACCCAATGGGCTTCTTCCCGGGAGTAAATCAACCACTGACCAAGTGTTATTCTGTTCTAATGAATCTATCTCAAGCTGCATGGCATGAACCCACTGAGGATGAAGAGAAGCTTCCCTGAAGGAAGAAGGCTCAGTGATTGCAGAGAAAGCATTGAGACAAGACTGATAATAATGAGACAATTTGGTATATAAGACATGATTGGAAATAGTCTAGACACAAGAATTGCTTTTAGGCTTAGTAACAAAGTCTTGAAGCCACAAAGGAGGTTTAACAGGTCTAGAGGACTTTCTGGGATGAAGAGGTTGAGCAGGAGGTGGTAGAGACTCTTTTGTAGGTGAGGAAGACATGGTAAGAGAGTGGATGGCAATAGTTGGATGAGGAACTACATGGTGCTCTTGAGATGAAGAGTCCACATCATCAGGAAACACTATAGTAAAAATTGGAAAGACAGGATCAGAGGAGGGCTTAACATCCTTAAAAGGAAACACATCATTTTTAAACACTACATGTTTGTTAACAAACAGGGACTTGGAGTGGAGATCATATAAGAGATAGCCTTTTTGAGAATTGGAGTAGCCTAACAGTGGTGTAGGAATGGCTCTAGGAGATAACTTATCAAAAATCTTAGGACAAGAAGCATACCATAGACAAACCAAAAGTCCTTAGATGTGAAAGAGATGGAGGATGGTTGTAAAGCAACTCAAAAGGAGATTTATATGACAAAAGATTAGAAGGAAGTCTGTTGAGAATATACATTGTTGTGGTGACACACTCACCCCAGAATCTCAAAGGGACAACAACTTGGAATTTGAGGGATCTTGTCATGTCTAAAATGGTTCTATGCTTTCTTTCAGCCACCCCATTCTGTTGGGGGGTATATACAAAAGAACTTTGATGTGAAATGCCAAGAGAGGACAATAGAGATTGACAAGAGTGACTAAAGAATTCACTTCCATAATCAGTTCTAAAAACTTTAACACATGTGGAAAATAATGTTTGAACCTGAGCAAAAAAAATTATGAGCACTACAATTGTATCTAATTTAGATGCTATGAGAAATAACCAGGTGAATCTAGAGAAATCATCAACAATGGTTACATATATCTCATTCCAGCATGAGTGGGAACCCTGTAAGGCCCCTAAATGTCACAGTGAACTAAATCAAACAATGCCTGGAAAAGGAAGTTTTGACTGCTTAGATTGTGGACAGACAGTACAAGGAGGACTTATTACATTCTCTAATCCATCTAGACTACAAATACAGGAGCATGCCCTAGTCTTTTATGCCATAAAGTGCTGGAGTCAGTGTTACTAGTAATAGGAGGTTGACTGCATGATGTATGTTTTGCTGAGTGTGTGAATTCATCTTTGAGGATGTAGAAAACTTGATCTTATCTACCAATACCCTTGACCTGTCCATTTGAGAGATCCTGTAAAACACATAATTCAAGGAAGAACATAGCCATGCAATTGAGTTCCTTTGTTAATCGTGACACAAACAATAAGTTGCATTTGAAGTCAGGCACAAAGAGTAGATTTACAATCACATTGTCCCCAAGAACAGTAGTACTACCAATATGTGACACTGACACAACATTCACATTGGGTAGATTAACTTGTCTTCTTTCAGATATATGAAGAATAGTGAAGTGATTTAAAATATCAACCTTAGATGTCATGTGATTAGAAGCTCATGTGTCAATGATCCACTCCTTATCTACATGTTTGGTTACTAGTGCAGATAGAATTCTACCTACTGCAGCAGCCTTAGTTGAGGAATCTCCACCAATGTCACTTCCTTTAGCTAGAAGTTGCATATTTGATTATACTGATCTGATGTAATGAAGGCTGCAGGAGATGTAGAGGGCAGGTTGGCTGGCAAATTTTCTTTAGTATGTGTGGATCCTGTAGGATTAGGAGTTTCAACATGATTAACAAAAGAACTTACATTACCAGTTTTCCTCTTTGACTTCCAGCCAACTAGATATCTTTTGACCTTGAAACACTGATCCTTTATGTGTCCTCTGAACCCACAGACTTCACATATAATGAAAGGCTTCTGAGTTCTGTTTGGATTATATTGACTGTCAGAGTGACCTCTCCCTGGATTACCATCATTACCTCCTAGTTGATATCCAAAAGGAATATTATCAGACTGACCTCTACTTGAGTTACCACTATTTCCTCCTTTCTGACTGAACATAGTTGTACTCTCAACAATCTTAGAAAGAGAGACTTCATGACCTGCTAAGTTCCTTTGACTTTCAGAAAACACTTTGTTGAGATTAGGAGTTGGAGACTGCATCAAAATTTGACCCCTAGCTGCTGAGTAGGTCTCATTTAGCCCCATCAGAAACTCTAGTACTCTTTGATACTCACAATTCTCTTGGAACTTTTTAGATTCAGGACAGTTACATCCTGGACAAGGTATAATAGAGTCATACTCATTCCAAAGTCCTTTAAGTGTAGTGTAGTAATCACTGACATTGTTCCCTGAATTAAGTTGTGTATTTCCTTATGAAGTTGAAACACATGAGCTCCATTGATTTTATCGAACCTTTCTCTTAGATCACACCACACTTTATGAGTATCTCCACTGTATACTATACTGCTAAGTAATTCAGGCCTAACATCATTCATGATCCATGAGAGCACTACAACATTACATTTTCCCCAAATATCACACAGTTCAGTAAAGAATTTAGACTTAGGAAATCGACCATCTATGAACCCTAGTTTACTCTTTCCTACCAGTCTTATACGCATAGATCTACTCCAAATAGCATAGTTCTTTGAGCCAGTAAGCTGAAGAGAGATGAGGGAGATACCTGTAGGTACAGTAGGTGATTGTGATCAATGGTAGGAACTATGAAATTCATCAATCCACCAGTTGAGTGTCCTTATGTTGCATTTGATTGTAGGTTTGCAACAATTTCAACTAGATTTTTCATGGATCTCAGCTTAGAAAGGATTGATGATTACTTGCGACTTCGAAGGACTTTCAACTTCAAATCTAAGCATCTCTGATGCTTCTGCTCGTGATCTTCACTTCCCTAGGATCGTGTTGTGCTCTGATACCATGTCAACTCCATTAATGGAGATTTTAAACTACACAACACTAAGCTAATGAAATGCAGATAAGATACAGGGAAGTTAGAGAGAAAGAAAATTGTTTATTGATGCATTATTTTAGCTTACATTTCATTTACATGGATCATGTATTTATAGGCAGAGTAGTTAGTCTGACAACTAACAAACTCCTAACTAACTTACTGACTCAGCTTTAACTCTAATTAACTTTTCTAACTACATCACATTTAACCATGGTGGCTTGCTAACCTACAACTGTGGTTAACAAGTATTAATCCGATGAGACAAAGAAGGATTAAGTGATTTAAGAATTCAGAGGGAAAAAAAACAGAGAGAGAAAGCATAAGACAGGTGGAAGAAATCTCACAAAAGTTGGACAAACGTGGTAGTTCATTTTGTGGAGCATTACCACTACAATGAAAATAATGCTCGAACAACAATGCTAATCAGTGGGAATCTAGCTGACAAACTATGAGTTCAACTGAACCCAATACTTTAATAATGAGCTACACAAGTAAAACCCATCAGATCCTCTATAAATATAAACATTACATTTTGAACCCTTAATTTCAAAAGTGTAATGAGTATTGTGATAAAATCAAAATCAAATTGAAATCATCAAGTTAAAATTGTAGAATTATAGATCCATTTCTACTACCAATCAAACCCTATTCTTGACAAAAATTTCAAGATTCAAAGAGCAGGTACATAATGAGGATAAAACAAAAGCAATTTAATGAAGGAAAATGGATCAAAAGTCATTTTCAATCATATCCAGTATAATCGAACTCATCACTCCAAAAATTTGAATGGATTTGCACTCTCAAGCATAGAAGAAGAAGGCTTGAGTATAAATGTTCGATTGCATGGTTCAATTTCTCTACTTTGAGTATACACAAAATGAAAACTCAAAGAAAGAAAATGAATATCAGTGAACAACAAAGCTAGAGTTACGCCAAAAAATAACTGCAAGAATAAATTTGATCCATAGACTTATAAAATCTGAAGAGAACGATAAGAAGATTGGAGAAAAAATCGAGAGATAAGCTAACCTAGTACCCAGATGAGAAGAATTGAAGATAAAAAGGAGTTGAAAAAGAGAGTTCTAGAAATTTTTTGGTGTGTTAATTTTTTTATTTTTGCTAGAAATGAAAGAATGGATAGTTCTAGAATCTATTTTAACCACTAATTACCGTTTTGCCTTTATATGAAGCTGATATTACGAAACTACCCTTGGTCGTCCTCCTCTTCACCTTTCTATATATATATATATATATATAGATGCGATGTGCCCGTGCTAAGCACGGGCCCAACAAACATAGATTGAACGTATAAATAATGCAGTTCATTCGTAGTTATAAATAAAGGAAATGTGAACAACAAACAAGTGGCAAAGTATAAATTAAAGCCAAAAAAATTCAAGTCCACTCATCGAAGAAATTTATATTTGTAAACAACATATCAAGCATAAAATACTTGGATCATTATACTTTTTGATTGCTTGCCGAGCACAATTTTCTTTACATACCCGAGAACAACTCATGTTTTTGGACAATTTTTCATGCCTAAATACAAGTACAACATACCGCACGACAAACTCCAATAATAGAAATACAAGTTAATCAAACACACCTCAATTATATCAAGTTCTAGCAAGCATGCTACTTGTTTGGCCAAAGTAAATAACGGAGTTGCAACTGCTAAACATGTACCCACAATAGACGCAACTCCTAAACATGTACCCACAATAGATAGTTCAACACTCTGCTTCAAAGCTGTTATATTCATGTCACTATCAACCTATATATGTTTTTGATTTCTTTCTATTCTTTTTACGAAGTAATGGTTTCATTAACGGCATCAATAAGATGCAGGAATATATTTACACATGTTCTTGATTTCTTTCGAGGGACCTCGTTGATTTCTCTCTATCTCCTGGGATTGGACTTTAGAAATATTACAGATTGTGAGTTGCTATGCCAATTGCGCTTGCTTTGATTGATGAATCAATTTTTTTTGCTTCAGTTAGAACCTTGTTTCCTCGACAATATTTGCCTTCCTGCAACAATAGCTTATTCTCATAACAGAAATCTTGACTATATAAATGATGATGATGATAACAGTCACTTGTAAAGGGTCAAGTAAACTTACAAAATAACAAAGTTTGTTAATTTATATTATATTAATATACATATCTAGATCTGATCAATTAATTAGGTAACAAACTCACAGCTGGATAAGACCATTTTGAGTGTTGCTCATATCAATTCTTCAAAACAGTAATTGTATTATCAGGTAATTTTTCTTCATTCCCCCTTCTAATTCTAAATAAGAAAGTCATTTCCCATATTCAATTATTTATCCAAATCCCAGTTGATAGCTATGATATCCAAAGCTAACCACCTCTTTCTAATTGAGATGCATTATATTACAATAGTTTTATTGCCAGGTAATTTTTCTTCATTCCCCTGCTATTGCTTGCTGCACTGGACACTAAATTGTGCAAAAAAAAGTTTCATAAAAGAAAAGTTATTTATCTATTAGTTAGAGAAATCCGTATCAAACAGAAAGGTCAAGAAATGTGGTTTGGCCGAAACAACCACAACGTTCTCTTGTTCGCATTCCACTTCATTTAGTTGAGGAGGCAATAGCTTCATTTTTCATGCCTCCAAGAGGCAAATTCGAGCATAGATACTCAGATGCGCACACGATGTATTTTAAAAATAAATAAAAATAATACACCTTTAAAAATCAAAATATATATTTGTTCTTTCTCTGAATCTCTTTAGATTTATACAACTTCAATACATCATCAAGTCAAATTCGAAAGAGTGGAGACAAACGAAAATTCCCAAATACACTACACTACATACACACGACCAAGCACATATACAATGTACCTCCCTATTGTTTTAGTATGTAAATTTCTATTATTAATAAGTAAACACAAGGTGTTAACAATTCAGTTGATAGTTATAACAAAAGTAGTATCAATTGTATTATAGAGTTGGACTTATCTCATTGGTAGTTAGATACATACCCTGCCTTTCTACTTCAGTAAAATACATGTATCACTTTGGATCTAACTATTATTTTAATAGATTAGATTTAACTCTACAATTCTCAATTTCCTTCACTATATTATCTTTCTCTACAACTCTCATTCTCCTTTGCTACTTCGAGGTGTCATCCACCTTTGGGTGAGCTTCTCAATTGTCCTTCCCTTTTTCTTATTCACTCTTTCAATGTTAAATTTTGTAGTTTTTCTGTGGACGCTTTCTATTTACTTATTGATGTTCTTCTGCAACTATATACATATTACAAGTTAAGAAAATATAAGGTTATTAGGTTCTTCTCTTCTATTTTCTTTCTACCGAGTTTGATTAATGTTCACTTCTTGCGCTCCAAAAGTGTTGCAATATAAATTTTCTTTTAGTTAACACTATAATATAGAAATTTGAGAATTTTAGTTAAGGCATGAAATTGGTGGTTTCTAAAGAGGAATTTATCCCTTACCTTACTGGTGGACCAAACAATTTAAGAGTCTCCAAATTCTCATAGGACCTTTTTAGTATTTCAAGTGGAATAAATGGGCAGGGACGACAAAGATATTGATGTACGAGATCTTTGAGTAGCTCATATAGAAAGCTAACTCCTCAATTCTCGAGAAAACTGTAATATTTCTTTTCTTATTGCTGGTCATGTAATTTCCCCTATTGTCATTCCAATGTTTGTTGGTTTAAATTATTTTATTAGTCTCTCTGTTGTTTGCTTCCATTTCTCATTTATACTTAGACTTTTATCTCTATCAAAGAGTTTCTACACTTTCTTATAACTCTTTTAATGTAGTAGTTCACATACCTATAATTTTTGACATTTCTAACTTATTTAGATACTGAAAGAGTAGAGAAGGAAGATTTTATATGCTCTAGCATATCAACCTACAATTTTTAAAAAGCAAGAGTCATAGCATTATACTCTTAACAAACTGAATTTTTTCACTACTCGAGATATCGGAATACTCTTTCCGTACAAAATTCATCCACATAAACTTTCATAATTTTAATAAATTCAATAAATACAAAATTCGAACTCTTTAAGAGCTGATTTTCCCCAATAACTGAGCTCCCAAACTGTTTTTTGTTTAATATGAGTGGAGCTAAATATAATTACAAGGACACACACTCATCAAATTAATTTTTTTTTTAAAAAGAATTAAACTTGGAGAGATTAGACGGAACAATAATGACATAAACCAACAATTCCAGCGATGAAATTTAAGCAAAAATTAAAAGAAAAACTAACTAAAATTGAAACACCCTAAAGAGAAGATGAAGAGAACTAAAAGAGTAGTCTTTCAGAGTTTCAAAGCAGAGATTAAAGACCAATAAAAGCAACAAAAAGGAAGTAAATGAATGTTGGGAAAAATTTGTAGTTAAATCTTATCTGAGATTGCAAAACCCATGTTGAGAAAGAGTTTGTAGATTGAGAGAAGTCAAAAGAACCCAACCTTGTAAATTTGGAAGAGAGTGTGTTGAGAAAATTGAAGGAAAGGTATCTTTTAAGTTTTGAATTAACTATTGGTGACTTTATTGACCAACAAAAGGTCAAACATACTTAAATACTAAATTAAGTTAATTGTGGACTCAATTAACATTTTCAAAACTTATAATCTTTTTAAAAATACAAAACAATCCCCCCACTAAATAAACAAACTTTCCATTCCCTCAATTAAACTTTCCACTAAATATTCAAACGTTCTTCTCTCTCTCACTGCAGAAAATTTTTCATACTTCCAAAAAATTAAAAATTGCTTCAATCGGGACAAACAAATTTTGCGGCAACTTTCAACTTTCGACAGCAGTACTTTGAACTTTTGATTCTTCTATTCTAACCATCCAAAGGAATAACAATTTGCAGGTAAAACTTTATTTTTTTGAAAAAAATTAGGGCTTTTTAGTTGTTTTTTTGAATAGCTTTACAATTTGCATATACTCTTCCCTCAAGAGCTACCCAGATTTGTGCGATTCATGTTGAGACAATGTAGCTTTGCTTGTTTATACTTTAGGAAGTGGACCAACTGATTGTTCTAGGAAGAGAAAATCAACTAACTCCACCCCATGCTTTAGGATAGTTTTTGGCAAGATTTGATTTTTATTTGTTTTTTTTATTTTTTGGGATACTTGGAGATTGATTTGGATTAGTGGGGTTAGTTGATAATTTAGGTGGGATGGGGAAGAAAAGGGGTTTGCCCAATTGGGTTCCTGATGGGTGGAGGGTGGAGGTTAGAACACTCAAGAAAGGAAAGAAAGAAAAGGAAAGGTGTCCCTGCTTTCTTGTTCATTCCTCTTTTCTTAATCTTACATTTGTTTTTGTTTTTGTTTTTGTTGTATTTTGCTTTTGGAATGAAAAAGATTGATTCTTTTTGTTCTATTTATTTCTGATCTTCCATTGCAACTGTTATTCTTGGCTTAATCTGTACTAATATGATACAAAATTATAACTTTGTTTCCCATAACTATTTACCTGGTTGTGTAACTAAGGACTACTACTTTGTGTCTTCTCCATGTTGGATAAATTAGCAAGCTTGATGTCATGCTTCATCCGTATAGACAAACTAGGCAAAGTAATTGAACTTAGTAATGGATACTTTGTTGAGATGCATGCAAGCTGATCCAAACATCACTATTAGAAAAAAAAAGGGGCAAGTTTTGGGAGTTAGTCTTCTTGCTCTAAACAAGATTTTAACTGAAGAGGTGCTAGTTTGCTTTTATGGCTGAAGTAGGTAAATAATTCAACATGCACTTTTTTGTTGAACCTTGTAATGCCTAGACAATATAAGTATATGAAATGTCCTAGTTCTAGTAAAAAGTTGATCTTATATTTATA
>JAJOOO010004887.1:0-36318 GCA_029582685.1 Solanum piurae | reverse complement strand
AACAATGTTTGCACTCGAATGACTAGGCTTCTAATAAGGTCTAGTTACAAGCAGAATATGGAAATTCAGAAAAATTGGTGAAATGATTATATGAGACTAAGATGAATTGAAGCTAATCTAACATTTGAACAACAAAACTCATGGCAAATGATCTCAATAAATTGATAAGGTAAAATTGGATTTAGATTTTACTTATATTAAGATAAACTAAAGATATCTGGTTTATCGATTAAATTGATTTTTGAAAGCCCCTATTAGCTACATAAATTCTATGGCATGGTCATTGGTGTAATTAAGTTATGCCATATAGTTTAATTAGCTTATTTTTTCGGGTGGTGAATATAATAAATTCCACATAACTTTGATGAAAGTTTAATTTCAATTCTACGAAATTTCTTTTCCTTCATATATTTTTATTTTGCCTGCTATTTATGATTCTGACCCCACAAAAATAAGTGAAACAGCTAACATATTGCAAGAACTTTCATATTATGATTATTAATGATCCACTTATGAAGAGGAAGTTGGTCAGATTTTTTTCCTCCAAATTTCTTGGAATTAAATTAAATATGTCATTCTCAACAAGAGGGGTGAACCAAATTGAATCTCCTATAGCAAGGGCAAAAAAACTAATGACTACATAGGTCATGTTGATTTGGCAGATTAATAAAATTGATGATCTCAAGTCAATTTTAACAGAAAGTCTTATTTTTCTGCTCAATAATTCTTCAAACAATAAATCTATAAATTTATAATTAGCAAACATGACCTCACCATCTCTTAATTAGAGGTATTGAGTTCAAACCTAAAAATTTAAAAAAATCTTGCTGAAGAGTATTTTTTTTTATGGATTGATACAATCAATACAAATATTGAATATTGATCAATAACCCACCCCACCCCCCTTCCCCCAATTTTTAGTGAATCTACCTACCTACACCTCTTGGAACTAAATTTACCATATATTCTCAAAAAGAGGTATAAACCAAATTAAATCTCCCTTTGCTCTCGACACCATAACAAAGGAAGATTTGATCCCTTGCAAGCATTAAAAAGAGAGATAACTAACTATCAAGTATGATAAGATGAAAATGTTTTTTTTTTATTTCATTTAAAGGCCTCGAATATAAGTCATAAAAATCAAATATTTTATGAGGAACAAGCGTTTTACCTTTGCAGAGTATCTATTTAGCATAAATTCAAAATTAATCTATATTTCGAATATGAAATGATAAAATAAAAAAGATAGAAAAGACCACACTAATAATGATTTCATGGCAGGGAAAATCTATTACTATTGTTTGGTGGAATGACTCATCATTACCATATAATCAAAACAAATGAATCCACACGCACAAATCCCTTCAATCTTAGTACTTCCCTCCCAAAAAAAATAAAAATATAAAAAAACTCCACTCATCATTTTATTTTTTCTCTTTATAAGATTCAAACCAAATGATTTACATTTGGAAAATCTGTCTCCACGAAGACCTATATCCATGCAATTTTTAGCATGCAAATATAATTTCTACCACTTTCATCACTGTAAAGAAAACATCCTCCATTACTACTTGTTCTTAATTTTCATAAAGTTAAAATAATAAGTGCTCCTACGCCCAACCACTTATATCTTTCTTTTTTTAACTCATAATTACCCACGACCACTAAAAGTATATAATTTCTTCTAGTTTGATTACCACTTAATTATAACTATTTTCAAGTGATCGTGCATATAGCTTAACAACATACTTAGTAACTAAGCAAGTTTGGTTATTAAGTTTCTTGTTTATATCCTCCTTCGAATACGTCTCGATAGAGAGTTTCATTTATCGTCAAATTTTCGCGGATTATACGTTAGATTATGGTATAAAATTTTCTAAGTTATTTCAATGTTAAACGATAGTCCGATATTTTGTTTGTAAGATCGAGAAATATATATGTGAAATAGCAATTAGACTCGAAACTGACGTTGCACGGAAGGGTAATGTTTGGAAAGGTTATATATTTGTACAACTTTCAAAGTAAGAGGGAAAATATTTAAATGATGACCTAAAAACAAACATTTGCGAAAAAATCGACCTCATTTAACATATGTAGGTACACTTTACATATCAGGTTATTCTGTCCATCAAATATATGATAGATCAGAAGAATCAGGTAGTGTTTTTTTGCTTTCATTGAGTTTTGAACATGAGACCTTAGAACTCTTAACCACTTCAATAGTCACTAGGTCACATCCTTGAGTGTCGTACACAATAATTAAATAGGTTAATTACACTAAACACTCGTGTCATGTACTTGGTAAACTGTTGTTTAGCTGTGTAAAAAAGAGAAAATTATGTTAAAAGAGGATGAGAAATTAATATAGTAGCTAGGGTATAATTAAGGTGATAACATTATAAAACAATTAACTTTTTTGTTTAATAATAATTGTTTCATTTCTGTTGGAAAGAAGAGAGAAAAAAACAAAATTGTAAACTATTGATTAGATCCCGTGAATAAAAATAAATGAAACAAAAGGACAGCACACAAACAATAAAGTATAATTAAAGATGGTGTATTAATCTTAGCTTTTTTAAAGTGGAAAAAACATTCTGCAGTGATTTATATCCAAAAGAAGACTTTCGTCTTTGATTAACATGTGGAACAACAGCAAATTTCTAATATAAATGACTTGATTATATATAAATTAATAGATTGTGAATTTAATAAAAAAACTATTAGAGAAAAAGTAAAGAAATTAATTTCTTTTTGAGGGGCCTTTACTAATCATTCTTGGAATATTTCAAGAAAATTTAGACCCACTTCTACTTTATGTCTGGCAGCAGGTGTTGACTAAGCACTTGTATTTTTTCTTAGAAAAAGCAACGATTATAAATCAAAGGCAAAATAAAATAAAATAAAATACTATTTTTTTACAAAGAAATTCACGTACTCTGGTAAAGCATGCCTTTTATATGCTAGAGGAAAGCATAGAAAAAGAGAGGAAGTATATAAAGAATCTTATTATAAACACATTTTAAATTAGTATAACGTACATAAACCTCAACAATTTAGGAGCTAATTATATCATATTCTGAAAGTTTTCTAAATTATTCTAATTTTAGATTTTTCATAATGTGTGAATACATAGTAAACAATACATAATAAGTTATATATCAAATACATAACTATAAACTAAATTCATATTGATTTAGATTTGAAATAATTGGGGTTATGTATTTGTACCAGATAACATTGTACAGAAACAAAGTTATAATGTATCTGATAGAGGCGAAGTGATATATCCGGATGTTAAGAGAGAGGAGGAAAAAAGAGATTTTTATATAATTAATTCAAATGATAAGAATTTTTCTTAGAGATTATGTTATCTCAAGTCACACTGTCACAATAAGTTATTTCGAAAAATTGGCTAATTAAGCTCTTTTAACTTGTAAGTATGTTTGTCAATAAAATGCTTGATGCTAATGATAAAGTTAAATTTTGAGCATACTATTTTTTGTTGTACTGATTATTCATACGTGTGAATAGTGAGATTTCACACGAAAAAAAGAGCAGTGGAATACTTTAATTTTATGACAGTGGGGGAAGAAAGAAAAATCCAATATTGTATTCCTGAATTATACCAGAATGTTTTTGGCATAAGGTTGTTATAAGTCTTAAATGCTAATAATATATATATCCTATTCTTTTGTTATTTCCTTTATAATGTCGGTAACATTCTCTTCTTTTTTTTAAAAATTATTTATTAATACTAATAATGTTATTTATATTATTCACAAACAAAATAAAATAAAAATAATTAATAGAGAAAAGTTCCTATAGACAAGTATCTAGTATTGACAATTAAGTAATTGTTGCTCAGAATTTATGTATGAACTTAAGATCGTTATTGAGTTCATAACCTTCCAATAATAAATCTACCAGAATAAATGTCGATATATAGATATTTTTTAAGTGATACTGCTAAAAAGTGTATTAAAGCAAAAATAAGTAAAATGATATGGTCAGTGCCGACTCAACAACATTGGGGGGCCAAAAGCGAAACTTAAGAGAGGGCCCCTAATATATTTTTTTCATCATATATACTTTTATTTAAAATCTACTTCTCTAACTATTTTAGATGTGAAGTTATTAAGTACTATTTTATTATCAATTTGTTTTAATAGTTCCTTTTCAAATGATAATATAACTAATTCATTCAATCTCTCTGACATTGTTGATCTTAAAGAAGATTTAATCAGTTTTAATTTCGAAAAAACTTTTTCGGCTGAGGCAATGGTTACATGAATTGTTAACATTATTCTATAAGCAATATGTGTATTTGGAAAAGAATCAAGTCTTTTTATTTGATTGAGTATTTTCATTAGACTTCTACTTGTATTATTTCTCTTAACACTTTCAATTCAAAAAATAAATCTAAACCATCAATATCATAATAACTATTATGTGTTGAATAATGTTCAAGGTTAAGACAATATTTTTTATAAATTCTCATCATCTAGTGATATCAATATTTTACCACTAAATAAGAAATCAAAAATATTTTTATATGCTTCAATTGGTTCAAATCTATTTTGAAGTGAAAAAATTGTTTGATCTAAAGTAATCAACTCTAAAATATTCTTGAAGGAACTTTGTGATTTTTTTATCCATATTTTCATCAATTTGTTTCTTACGAAATTCAGGTTTATATTCATCTCACATGCAATTTCCTTAGTAGAAATCATAACACTCATTTTGCAGATAATTTTCTTTTAAAAAAATAATATATAAGTATTTTTTTTTTAAATGGGGCCCCCAAAAATATGAGATCCCAAGCGATGGCTTTAGTGGCCTAGGGGTTAAGACGGCCCTGGATATGGTGATAAAATATGTATAGTGACATTAGATAACTATTTAGCACAAACACATAATATGATATCATTAGAGAATACAAAGAATTATTTAATCCTATCAACTAAATACTGCCCTACATTATTTATGTAACTATTACTATCATTTCTTATCCTGTCAATCAAATATTATATCAGATTATACAAGATATATTGGATTAATGGTTTTAATAAGCTAGTTTACATGACTTGTAATGCCATCAAAAGGTACGGTAGAATGAATATGGTCATTCTATCTTTAACCACATATTTCAGATTAGAATTCAATTTTAGTTTATAAAACACTTATTAATTTTAATGAATTTTACAATTGAATCTATTATCCTAAAACAAACTCGCAAGTAGAAAAGAAATGACAAATATAACTATATAAGGAGCTTCTCGGCTTCGAATAATTTTTGCTTTTTTTGGATATTTTTGGGAATATAGAATTGTTATAATTTTTAGAAAAAAATCAAAGAATGTAAAATGAAATTCACAATTTTTCACTTAAAAATAATTTCAATTTCTATTCTTTGTTTTATTTTTATTTTTTTAAAAGTGGGGGTTGAGAATTATAATAAAGTGACAATTCAGATAGTCAATCAACTAATCTATTAAGAATACCTCGTATTCATATTCAAACATAACATTTACGTTTAACTATCATTTCCAACTTGAAAACAAATATTACTACTACACTATTTTTCTCCAAATATTACATTTTTTATGTCCAAACGCTCGTAAATAAGGAGGGAAGTTGAGTTTTTGAAAATAAATAAATTACAGAATGAATGTATGTGATGGGGTGGGTGTGGGTGTGGGTGTGGGGGAGAAAGGTGTTGTACTGTATGAAGTGACTGGATGGGCAGGATGTCCTGCCCTTTGCCCCTCATATCAAATCTATCCAAAAACCCTCTCTGCCTAATGCTACAACTCCTACTATTTTAACATTTTCTTTTTCTTCCTTTATTTTAATTTTTCCCCCTTAAATTTTCTGTACAAAAAAGCAAATTTCTTTCTTTTGATTACTGATATTTTATCTCTGTCCACTCTACAACCCCATTGGTTCTTTATTTCCCACTAGATTGAAGTGGCCCTCACCCCCCCACCCCTACTCCATTCTTCAATCTTGCCTTTTACTAGAATAAAAATAAACAAAAAGCCAAATATAACCTTTGCTCATGTTATTTTCTTCATTTATGGTTTAAATAAATACTTGGTGTTTCCATTAAGTTTAAGAAAAAACATACTAACAACTTAGGTAGTTGGGCATATTGGGCATTTTTCCCCCTTTCTTGGTCTTGGGTATCTCTAAGCTTCTTTAAGAAAAAAAAAGCATATAGTATATGTGTAGTGAGATAGAATATCTATTTTACACAGATCCCTATGGCTATTTGGAATGCAGGGGTGCTATCCAACATTGCTTGCTGAAACTCATTCTCTTTGTTTAGTTTAAAAGGTCCAGTTTTTGTTCCTTTTTCAAGAGTAAGGAGAATGAGAAACTTCAAAAAAGAGAGTTTTGGGCTTTTTTCTTCATCTAGATTGATGTGAAGTGAAGATTTCTTTTTCTTTTTTTGCTTGTGTGATTGAGCATAAATATTTTCTTGGGGTTCTTAAGTTCTTGATGTGAATCTTGAAATTTTAAAGGTAAAAAAAAACCCTTTCTTGTTTTGAAATGATTACTCTAAGTTCTCTCAATGATTGTGAACTGTCTTGAACTACAGAAAAGAAGAGAACTTTTTGTAACTTACAAGAACCTCAACAACTGAATGAAGATGAAGTCTATGAATGATGATAGCAGAAGTAACAATAATAATAATAATCATAACAGTGCAGCTGCTAATAGTAACTGGTTGGGTTTTTCTCTCTCACCCCACATGAAAATGGAGGTTACTAATTCTTCTGAAACTCAACATCAACATCAATTTGCTCAAAGTTTCTATCTTTCATCTTCTCCTCCTCCTCCAATGAATGTATCAACAACCTCTGCTCTCTGTTATGAAAATAACCCTTATCATTCTTCCTTATCTGTCATGCCTTTAAAATCTGATGGTTCTCTTTGCATAATGGAAGCTCTATCAAGATCTCATGCTGATGGTTAGTTCAAGTTAACTTATAAAGTTTTAATCTTTTTCATTTTTCTAGTAACCCCTTTTACTAATCTTTGTTTTTTTTTAAAGCTATGGTGCAAAGTTCTTCACCTAAGCTTGAGGACTTTTTAGGTGGTGCAAGTATGGGGAATAGTCAATATGGAAGTCATGATAGGGAGGCTATGGCTTTAAGCTTAGATAGTTTGTATTATCATCAAAATGAAGAAGAGATTCAAGTTCATAGTCATCATCCTTACTATTCTCCCATGCATTGTCATGGCATGTATCAAGAAACACTATTGGAAGAAACAAAACCAACTCAAATTTCAAACTGTGATGCTCAAATGACTGGAAATGAGCTGAAAAGTTGGGGCCACTATGCTGAACAGCATGCTATTGACCAACACATAAATGCCACCTGCAGCATGGTTGCTGCTGCTGCAGCAGCAGCAGCTGGTGGTGGTGGTGGTACTTCTGGCTGTAATGATTTGCAGTCTTTAAGCTTGTCTATGAATCCTGGTTCTCAGTCCAGCTGTGTCACTCCAAGACAAATTTCTCCTACTGGACTGGAATGTGTAGCTGTAGAATCAAAGAAGAGGGCTTCTGGTAAAGTTGCTCAAAAACAACCTGTCCACAGGAAATCCATTGACACATTTGGTCAGAGAACTTCTCAGTATAGAGGTGTCACTAGGTCAGTACTCCATTTATTTTAATATTTTGGTTTGTGGGGTTTACTATTTCTCATGTTTTTGAGGGGTATACAAGGTGTTTGTCATTTTCTTGTTATTCAAATGTGAATATAGGTTGCTTCCAGTTGGAAACACTTGCCTTTTTCTTGATCTTTATATCTACTTTACTGTAAGATTTTCAAATGACATTGTGTGATTATGATTTCAACCAGACATAGGTGGACAGGTAGGTATGAGGCACATTTATGGGATAATAGTTGCAAGAAGGAAGGGCAGACCAGGAAAGGGAGACAAGGTTAGCTAATATATGAATCTTTTAATCAATCAACACTAATTTGTTTGGTTGTATTTTTCTATTTGACTGCCTATTCTTTTGGCTCCATTCTGTTCATAGTCTGACTAATTTTATGATTTTTTGTCATGTATCTGCTTGCTGTGGGGATATGCTAATCTAATCAAATCCACCTTATTTTAGTTTATCTTGGTAAGGAACATTGTCACTATCAAAATTTCAAGAATCATGCTTTTATATTCTTTTCTTGGTAGTCACTAAACTAAAAAATGATGTGGAATTTAGGTGGCTATGATATGGAAGATAAAGCTGCAAGAGCATATGATCAAGCTGCACTAAAATATTGGGGTCCTTCAACTCACATCAATTTCCCAGTAAGTTTTGTTAATTAGTAATTAAGTCTAGTTATTATATATAATGCCTTTAACTAACAGAAAACAACCATTTTCTTTGCTCCTTTTTGTAGTTAGAAAATTATCAGAAAGAGCTTGATGACATGAAGAATATGACCAGGCAAGAATATGTTGCACATTTAAGAAGGTGAGTTTTGTTATTACTCATAATTAGTCTTTTATATTCTTGTGCTTTTATTATTAGTTTGTGTTGAATACTTTTGTGTTCTTGTCATTGTTATTATACAGGAAAAGTAGTGGATTCTCAAGAGGTGCTTCTATTTACAGAGGAGTGACAAGGTCTACTTCAAATTTCATATGAATAAACATTGTCTTAAACAACATATTCAGCGTACGCAAAACTTACCCCTACCTCTTGTAACAGGCATCATCAACATGGAAGATGGCAGGCTAGAATTGGAAGAGTTGCTGGGAACAAAGATCTTTATCTTGGCACTTTTAGTAAATTCTTGCTAACTCTTTTACATTGATTTAGTCTTTTAAACTTTAGTATTATTTATATAATTTCATTATAAATAACTAGTAATAAGAGTGTCTTTTCTTTTTGGTACCATATATAGTATCTTTTTTAGCCACTACTAGTAATGCTTGTCAAAGGCTGTGACTATATACTGTTTACTTTGCTGGTGTATTTCTCATACTTGGTGGGACTGAAACTTTTCCAAAAGCTGTTTTCTTCCTTATGATCACATAATAAAGAGATAAAAAAAAAGTTCTTTATCATCAATTTGTCTGGTTCACTAAAACAGTCGATTTTGATGTTCATAGGCACACAAGAAGAAGCAGCAGAGGCATATGATGTTGCTGCAATCAAGTTCAGGGGTGTAAATGCTGTCACAAACTTTGACATATCGCGATACGACGTTGAAAAGATCATGGCTAGTAATACTCTGCCTGCTGGTGAATTAGCTAGGAAAACTAAAGAAAGAGAGCCAATTGAATACAACAACAACAATAACATAGGAGGTGTTTGTGGTCACAAGAATGAGGAATGTGTTGACAACAACAACAATGGGAATATCACAGATTGGAAAATGGTGTTATATCAAACATCTAATCCTTCATTAGGATTGAATTATCGCAACCCTACATCATTCTCCATGGCATTACAAGATTTGATTGGCATCGATTCGATTACTAATTCAAATAACCATCATGCCACAATTCTTGATCATGAACAGAACAAGATTGGTAACCACTTTTCAAATGCTTCATCTTTGGTAACTAGTCTTGGTAGTTCAAGAGAACCAAGTCCTGATAAAAGTGCTACTGCTGCCTCATTAGTCTTTGCTAAGCCTACAAAATTCGCCGTCCCAACTGCAACTAGTGTCAATGCTTGTATTCCCTCTGCTCAATTAAGGCCAATTCCTGTCTCCATGGCTCACCTACCAGTCTTTGCAGCTTTGAATGATGCATGAGAAATTGCTTTTTTTGGTTACATGTTGTAACTTGTTTTTTTTTTTTTGTTGCATGAACAAGAAAAAGAAATTGGTAGTAGTTGGTTGAAAAAAGGAAAAGAAAACAAAGGAAGTTGTCGGATTTTAGCTAGTATTTTTATATATGTTTTTCCTAATTTTGAATGTAAGTGGTTGACTTTAGGGTACTAATGGACAGACTAGGTGGAGGGGCCAAGTTACCTGTCTGTGGAAACTTCTTTTTCAAACTCAAAAAAATGAAATTAATTAGTAGTATGTGTTACTCTCACTTGATATTTTTTTATCTGCATTGACGTTCAACTAATATGATAGTCCATCACTATTAAGTTTTATGTTGTTATGGAGGGTCTAATCTCATGATGAAAATTAAAGTAGTAAAATGAGATAATTCAAGATGACCCCATTTTAATATTGAATCTACTTTTATCTGTCATTTGTGGATTCTTTGATCAAGTACAAAAAACTAACTACTCGTGTTTTTTTCACAATAATGCAAATGTGAAAGAATAAAGAAAAGGTATATCCTTTGACCAAATTATGACATTCTCATATTGATAACACCATCATTCCTATATCCTTTCCTTTTTCTTCTCTTTGAGCTAAAGGCAGCAAACATTCCCTCTCATATTTCATAAAGTGTTGGAAAGAGGGAGATTCTTGGATTGATTTTATTTTTATTTTAAGGATTTATAAGTCATAATTAGTTACAACTTTCTCTCCTTTTATATGAGCCATAGCTTAGTTCAAAAAATCACTTTAGCTTTTTCATAGTGTGGTTACCTAAAAGCAAATTCATGTATTGATGAGTTGATGTGGCACTAATTAAACCTATTGATTTTTTAATAATTGATCTTTGTTAATTATTTTTACTCACACGTGTGAATGGGCCATTTTGATTAAAAATTATCATTGAGAAAGTTGAGTAATATTGGTAAATTTTGTATTATTAGGGACAAAGAGTAAATGATGCCTTGAAGGAAGGAATATGTACCAAATAAGGTTAATTTTTGCTTGTTGTTTAAAATTTATTTGTTTCAAAATAAGTAATGTTTTTAGCTTTGACACGTCTCATAAGAAACTACTCATCCCTACAATTAAAGCGTGTTTTACTAATTTACCATTAATTACATGTTTTAAAGAAAGAAGTGATTCTTTAATGATACTCCCTTCGTCCTATTTACTTGGACAAGTAAAAATCTGACAAATAAATAGAAACTGATGGAATATTAAAACTAAGGTAAATTTGATGAACATCATTGATTTCATCATTAATTATGAGTTAAAAGAGGGAATTAATGGTTAGTTGATTCATAGTAAGTGCATGTTTGAGTAATTAATGTGATACTATATGTTTCAAAATTAGTACAATGTTAGATATTGCATGGAGAATACAAAAATGGTCCAAAAGTTAAAGAGTGGACCCAAAATGAAATGAGAATTGACAAGGTGGGTATAGTGTACTGATCTTCATAATCATGATGTTATTGTTCTATCCTTATCAATAACTTCATTAGCTGGCCATAATTGCGCATAAACTTTTTAAGTAGGGTATTAATTAAATGCCTACAAGAACTAATTTATAAATCAACACTTTGTGGTTTATACAGTAAAAAACTTAATATATACTACTCTCTATGTTTTAATTTATTTAATAGAAAATTTTAAAAAATAAATAAGACTTATGAATCTTGTAATATTAAACTAAAGATATACCGAATATGTCAAGATATTGAATAATAAAATAAAGAATTTCCTAAAAGGGAGAAATTTTAAAAGTAAATTAAAAAGGAAAGTAACAAAAATAAATTGAAACAGAAGGAAAATATTTGTTTTAAAGGTCATTTGAGCAAAATCTTGGAGCAACAATGAGGTAATCTCCCTATTATATATAGGTTATAAGATTGAGTCGTGAAACTAGTCATCGATTATGTAAGGAGCAACATACTATCTATATTATATTACACCCTTTGAAGGAGGGTGTAACTTTTCTTTGAACCTAGTCTGTTGTGTGATACTTCATGCATTAGATTGTCTTTTTTAGATAATACTTAAATTTTAATTATTAAGAAGCATTTATTTGTAACTAATTTAAATCTATGAAAGAATAGGTTATATTAAACTACTTCCATAAACTATATAGTTTATTTATATTTAAAATCCTTCCAAAATTTAAAATGGAAAAAAAGATATAGAAGTGGGTGAAGAGGAAAATATGAAGAGAGTACATAATAATTGAATGGTCAATGAATAAAAAAAGGCATATAATAAGGAGGGAACATGTATAATTGATTAATTTTCTTGTTGAAAGGTCATTGTAATGGTCAAAAGGATTGAATTTTTTGTGGAAAAAATGGGAAAGTAAATTTGGATACTTCTAAATTCTCTATATAAAAATAACCAAAAGCTAATATACTAAAAATAATGTGATTTGAAGTTTGTCACCTTTTGGTTTATAGTCAAAAACAATGATTACTTAATCGGTTGTGGACAGCTATGTAGTATAATTAATTAAAGCTAAACCACTATCACTATGTATTATGTAAGACAGCAGTTAATCAGCTAATCAACTATTTTTGCCCTCCATGCAATGTTTACTTCAAAAGTTATTACAATAATATCCTTAGAAAGTCACGTAATTTTATTTTATAATTCAAAAAACATTTAAATTAGTGTAGTACTTTTTATCTGATGAGAGATCGGTAAAAATATATAATTTTTTTAATGAAATTTCGTAAGAAACATTTTGGACCAGCCAATTTCAATATAAGTTTTTAATATATATAAATACTAGATGGTTATTTTTGTTTAGGCAGACAATATAAAATTATTATTTCACAAAGAGCTCACGTAAAGTAATATACATATAACAAATTCATAAAGTGTGAGATTTGGCAACATAAAAAAGTCAAGCTACAATATGTTTTTTTCTTTTAAATAATTGTTAATGTCTGCATCACTTTAACACTTCGATTAATTTCACATATATCTATCATCTCCCACCAGCAATAATTATCAAATAACTCTATCCACTAAACCTATAACAAATGGAAAAAAAAATAAACCACATAATATTTTTGTCTCTACAGCGATTTGAGCCTTTGGGTGCAAAGTGTAAAAAAATCATTTACGATATTAGTATATATAAGTTAAATTTTAATTGAGATTACCAGAAATTGTACTTCTATTCAATTTTTTATAAGTTAAATCCTATAGATTTAATTTGGATTGCCATAAACTGGTCTTCTATCCAATTTTTGAAAATAAAGTTAAACAAATTATAAGGGTAAGATAAATTAATTAATGGATACTCCCTCTGTCCCTAATTACTTGTCCACTTTTCCTTTTATAGTTGTCCCTAATTACTTGTCCATTTTGACAAATCAAGAAAGGATAATTTTTTTACCTATTATACCCTCAATTAAATGATTAATTACTTTGAAAAATGTAAAACTTTTCATCCACTTCATAATTAATAGGGGTAAAATGGTAAACTCACTATGTCATTAATTGTTTTCTTAATAGATGTGTCAATTTAAAAGTAGACAAGTAATTAGGGTATAGTACAAGAAAATGACCTTACATCCAAAATTATTCAAAACTCAAACATTAGTCCATAAACAAAAATGTATGGGGCAAAGCGGACCACAAAATCAATTTATTTCATTTGAGGACCACGTTAAACTGAATAAAGCAAGTGAAAGTCCAGTAGTAGTAATTTATATTATAAATAACTTTACAACCATATCTTATACATTGCTCAAAGATTTAAGAAGATTTTCTTTCAAATTTTTTTTTCTTTTAAAAAATATCATAAGAAAAAACAAAGAAAAAAACGAAACCGTACAATATGGCAGCTGGTAAAGCATGGGACAATTCTACTATACAAAATATGTTGATTCGTTTTCAAAGAGTTAATAACACTAAGTAGATATTCAGAAAAGGACTATGATATGATGAGGCTAAAATATATAATATATATAATGTTCCCTCTAGAGGGACCTTGCTTCCTACCATGAAACTGTTTTTTTATTTTTAAAATAAAATAATATTATGTAAATATATTGTTGAATTTTGTTGCAAGAAAAAAAAAATGGTCCCTCTTTATTTTATTTTTTTGGTAGTACGTAAGTCCCCATTTCCACGTGAAAATTGGCAGAACAAAAACTCTTAAATTTGGATGTGTGACATTATTGTTTCTATGCCAAACTAAGAAGGCTTTTACATTATTGGTAAGTTTACTAGATTGCTTTTTGGCTAGGTTAAAACCTAAACCCTAGGTGAAAAAAACAAATGTAAATCTATGGTTCAGGTACTTTTCTAGTCCGTTTTTATTGGTAGAATAGATTAAAGTTGGAGTAGAAAATAAAATTTATTAGGTATTTTGTATAGTAATTATAAATTCAGAATAATTTTAGAAGTGGTTTGGAAAGTTTGACTATAATTCAAATTTGCACCTCCGCACAAGGTCTATTTGAGGGAAGCGTTTCCTATTAAAGAATTTTTTTTTCATAATCAGAACTCGAAATTGGGACCGCTAATTAAAATGGGACAACTTCATCCATTGCAACCTAAATAATGACTCAATAAACAAATTAATATTTCTGAATTTAGTAATTCACAATTTAATAAAGAAATTGTATATACATGGTTGGACATGGCTTTTTAGTATATACATGGTTAACACAAATCAACTCTCCGTACTTTTGAAGTTATGAATATATATGGTTAATTTTTTTTGTCGTTCACATAAACAAAAGATCATTTATTAGTGTTCCAACTAGTGGAGTAGTAATTAGTACGACTTTTTATGGAGAAATATAAATGAAAGTATAAAAGATAAAATAGAAACTTGTAAGTATCCTTTCATTTATAATCAAAGTTTTAGAGATCGAATTTAAAAATTAAAAGATTAGGTGGAAGCCAACCCATATCCAAGACCAAGAGGATGTCAATGCTAACCAAGCATACCCTTCTCAATTAGCCTCTACTCATGTTTAAAACCTCACTAAGATAATTTTACTAGATCGATGTAATTCATCCATCACTAAGTGAATTATTAGACTCTTTATAATTTCCAACCACACCCTTAATTAGCTCAACTCATGCGTAACACCTCACTAAGGTAACTTTATTAGAGTCCCGCATCGGTGGTTAATGAGATGGGTGGACTCCTTATAAGGCTTGGGCAATCCTCCTCCCTTTGAGCTAGCTTTTGGGGTGTGAGTTAGGCCTAAAACCTAATTTAATATGGTATCAAAGCAGTCAAATCTAGGGCTGAAATAACTTCAATTTTATTTTTCCGCGAAGCAATTTCTCAAATCAGATCTCAACCATGACAGAGCTGACTGTAGCAACACTGGGACATAATCACCCACTGTACTTGCAACCTTCAGACACGCTTGGTGTAGCATTGATTGCAACCAAACTCACAGGACCTGAGAATTATGGTCTTTGGAGCAGATTAATGAGATTAGCACTGTTGGTGAAGAACAAAGTAGGTTTCATAGATGGAACTTGCTTGAAGAGCATGTACGAGGATGAATTGGCAGTCCAGTGGGAAATATGTAATGCAGTAGTTCTCTCATGGATTAGTAGCACAGTAGCAAGCAATTTGATGACTGCGATATTATATGCATCTAATGCTAAACGTGTATGGGAAGATTTCAAGGAGAGATTCGACAAGTCAAATCTCACTAGGATCTATCAACTTTGGACAGAAGTAGCCACATTGAAGCAAGGTACAGATTCAGTGACAAGTTACTATTCGAAATTGAGGGATATTTTGGATGAGTTTAATGTATTAGTACCTTCTCCTTCATGTAAATGTGATGAGGCTAAGCCTTATATTGAACATTTGCATCAACAAAGGTTGATGATGTTCCTAATGGGATTAAACAAATCTTTCAGCTATGTGAGAAGTGATTTGTTGCTGAAAACTGAGGTGCCTAGTATCAATCAAGCTTATGCAACTGTAGTTCAGGAAGAAAGCCAAAGGCTATTGGGAGTAATTGATTCAAACAAGGAACCACTCACCATGATGGCAGGAAGAGGACAAGGATTCAAAGGAAAAAAGTCATTGCCAGGTAATGCTCTATGTGAGATATGTGGTTACAAAAACCATGTGACAGAAAAGTGTTACAGGCTAGTAGGATACCCTCCTGACTTCAAGAGCAAGAGAAGGCAACCAGGATCAAGTGGATCCTATCAGAACAACAATGATGCTTCCAAATCAACCGGTTCTTACAACAACAATGGCAATTTCAAGCCTTATGCTAATAATACTTCTACAGATAGATACAAGCAGGACTGTGAGTTTACAGAGGAAGAGCATAATCAAGTGAAGAACCTGCTACAAAACAAGGAATCAAATGACTACAGGGCAAATCTGACAGGTAATGTTTCTGTAAGGACTGAATCCTCTGCATATGACTGGATAATTGATTCAGGAGCTACTCATCACGTTGCTTCATATGAGGAACTCATGTATGAATTGAAATGCATAAAGAATGACCACACTAGTACAGTTCAGCTGCCAACAGGAAGCAAAGCTTAAATGAAACAAATAGGCAATTCAGTCATTTTTGGAAAACTAACAGTGAAGGATGTACTTCATGTCCCTGATTTTAAGTTCAATTTACTCTCAGTGGCAAAACTCACCAAGGAATTATCTTGTAGTGTGAGTTTCTTTCCTCACTTTTGTGTGTTGCAGGAACTCTACAGTGGCAAGGTGATTGGGATTGGTAGGGAGATCAATGACTTATACTTACTACAAAGTGCAGTTAGAGCATCAGTTAATAAAGTGACAGCATCAACAAAGGATGCAAGTCTGACTGAGCTATGGCACTACAGACTTGTGCATCCATCTGTTAAGACCATGGAACAAATACCCTATCTCATGAAGAATCTCAATATCACAACACATAAAGGCTGTCAAGTATGTCCAGTTGCAAAATAAAGTAGATTGAGTTTTCCTACTAGTACTTCTAAATCATCTCATATTTTCCAGCTTATACATGTTGATGTTTGGGGACCTTACAAGGTTCCCACCTATGATAGGAAGCAATATTTTGTGACAATAGTTGAAAACTTCAGTAGATTTACTTGGCTTTGTCTGATTCAACATAAAACAAATGTGCACATTGTATTGAAAGACTTCCTGCTTCTAGTTAATACACAGTTTGGTGTCAAAGTACAAATTGTGAGAACTGATAATGGGACTGAGTTCTTTAACTAAATGCAATTTTCTATTTTCTTCTCTTGGAGTAGTTCATCAAAGTTCTTGTGCTTATACTCCCCAACAAAACAGTGTTGTAGAAAGAAAGCATAGGTATATATTAACCGTAGCTAGAGCACTGAGATTTCATAGTGAAGTGCCTATCAGATTTTGGGGCAACTGTGTTAAGACTGCAACTTATCTCATCAATAGAGTGCCTACTGCTGTTTTACAAGGAAAATTACCATATGAAGTTCTATATAATAAGGAGCCTAATATAGAGCATGTCGGGGTGTTTGGTTGTTTATGTTTTGTTTCAGTATTGCCAAGGCAAGATAAGTTCGCTCCAAGGGCAAAAAGATCAATATTCCTGGGATACTCAGAGACACAAAAGGGATACAGAGTTATGGATTTGGACACTCATGTCATTTCTTTGAGCAGAGATGTCACTTTCATGGAGACTACATTCCCTTTCAAGGATACAAGCACATCAACAATATCATCTTCTGATTATCATGATAACATGCAGCTAGACATGTTTGATTATGTAGACCCTGTTGAGAACCTTGTCAGTCCTGTTAATTCAAAAGTTGTTGAGGATCTAGTCAATCCTATAGAGCCAGAAGTTGAGTCTGACCCTATCACCACTATACTCCCAGGCACAGACCTTGAGAGTGTTCCATTTGAGTCACAACCTAATGTTGTCACTATTGGAACTGAACCTCCACCAGCCAGAAGGACTACAAGAGCTTCCAAGCCTCCTCTTTGGCATAAGGACTATTTAGTCCCAACTAAGTCCAACATGACTTGCTTATATCCTATTTCTAACAGTTTGTCATATGATCATTTGACACCCTCCTATCACAGCTATATAAAGGCATTATCAGTTATTGTAGAGCCTACAAATTTCAAGGAAGCCTCCAAACATCCTGAATGGATATATGCAATGCAATCTGAAGTGTCTGCTTTAGAGCAGAACAATACATGGACAGTTGTAGATTTTCCATCTGGTAAACATCCCATTGGTTCGAAATGGGTGTATAAGGTAAAGCTTAAGGCTAATGGAGAGTTGGAGAGGTACAAAGCTAGGTTGGCTGCAAAGGGGTACAGCCAGCAGGAAGGGCTTGATTATCATAAAACCTTCTCTCCAGTGGCCAAGATGGTCACTGTGAGAATTGTGATTAGTATAGCAGCATCACATAATTGGCCTTTATTCCAAATGGATGTTCACAATGCTTTCCTTCAAGGTGATCTTACTGAAGATGTTTACATGGAATTGCCTCAGGGTTTCAGAGGCAGGGGGAGAACAAAGTCTGTAAACTATTGAAGTCCCTTTATGACTTGAAACAAACCTCTAGACAGTGGAATCTTAAGCTGACTGAAGCTTTAGTTATGGCTGGGTACTCTCAAAGTTCATATGATCATTCACTCTTTACAAAGAAGGTTGGGAGTGATATTGCAGTAGTGCTAATCTATATAGATGATCTTCTCATAACAGGAAATAACAATGCTCTAATCCAAGATCTAAAAGCCACATTACACAGCAACTTTAAGATGAAAGACCTTGGAGACCTAAAGTATTTTCTTGGAATTGAGATACTAAGGTCCAAAGGTGGCATAGTCCTCAACCAAAGAAAGTATGCACTAGAGTTGGTTTCAGATTGTGGTCTTGGAGGTTCAAAGCCAACCAGTACTCCCCTAGAATCAGGTGTCAAGTTGACTATTGTTGACTATGATGAAGCAACTGGCAGGACAGATGATCATCTATGTACAGATGTCACTGCATATCAAAGACTAATTGGTAGGCTGCTATACTTGACAACTACAAGGCCAGATATAAGCTTTGCAGTACAAGTATTATCTCAGTTCATGCAAAGACCTAAGGTATCACACTGGGAAGCTGCACTAAGATTAGTTAAATACATTAAAGGGTGTCCAGGGCAAGGAATATTATTGAGCAGTGAACCTAGTAACCAGATGGAGGCATTTTGTGATTCGGATTGGGCAGCATGCCCAAACACAAGAAGGTCTGTGACAGGATATGTGATTAAGCTAGGGAACTCACTAATTTCTTGGAAATCTAAGAAGCAACATACAGTCAGCAGGAGTTCAGCTGAAGCTGAGTACAGAAGCATGGCTGCAGCAGTATCAGAAGTAATCTGGCTACTTGGAGTACTAAAGGAACTAAATGTAAATGTGGTAACTCCTGTAAGATTACATTGTGACAGTAAAGCTGCAATTCAAATTGGAGCTAATCCCATTTTTCATGAGAGGACCAAACATATCGATATTGATTGCCACTTTGTGAGGGAAAAAATCAAAAGTGGACTGATACAAACAGAGTACATCAACACAAAGGAACAATTAGCAGATGTTCTCACTAAGAGTCTGGGAACTACTCAACATCATGTATTGCTAGACAAGCTTGGAGTCTTTAATGTTTATAGAGATTCCAGCTTGAGGGGGAGTATTGGAATCACATGATGGAAGTATGCAAAAAAGTGGTTATGGCAGTTAAAGTCTGTTAGCAGTCATAAAGATGGTTAGGCAAGTTGTTAGTTAGTTGTAACCAATTCCATTTCTAATGTGTGACTTTGCAGACTGACGTGATTCCTATAAATAGGAAATGTAAATGTAATCAACGTGTGATCAATAAAAATTCTTATACTTCTTCCTTGCACTGTTTCTTCCTTCTTCGATTAGAGTTGCAATTTTGATTTTGGGGTCCCCAACATCGGGTGAGACGGGCCCTGCTCTGATATCATGTTAAATTAGGTTTTAGGCCTAACTCACACCCCAAAAGCTAGCTCAAAGGGAGGAGGATTGCCCAAGCCTTATAAGGAGTCCACCCATCTCATTAACCACCGATGCGGGACTTTTGTCATTCTTTAACATAACTTTATTAGATCGATGTTATTCATTTACCACTAAGTGCATTATAGCGCTCTTTCTAATTTTCAAAAATGAAACTGAATTTAAATAAATCAAACTTCAAAATAAGTATCAAACATCAGGCGGAGGCGGAGAACCAATAGTGAAAAGAGTAATTGTGAGTACTTTAGACAAAGGGAAAGATAGAAGAAAAAATGAACATTAAAGAGATAGCTACAATTGGGGAGGTATGTCCTGTCTCCAAAAGAAAAGGCCATAAATATGAACCCCTTATTCTCCAATTCACCATTTATGAATGCACAGTGTTAGATCAGTTTCTTCAAAAAAATTCACCAGTACTCAGGTCCCCCCTCCTTGTGTGATCAATGCTAATTATTTACATAATGATGTGTTTTCGTAAATTCAAAATTTATGAATTTTGTAACAATCTTAAGTTAGTTTACTATAATAGGTAACTAATTTTATGGTCAAATATTTAAATATGTATAAGGGCATTTTTGGGTGGACGTATAAAAGTAACTTATAAGTCATAAGTAGATGGTATCCTACTTTTGACTTTTGATTTATTTTAAAACTTTCTTAGCCTAAAAATGGATATTTAAAAGCATTTTATAACTTTTCCAAAACTAAAAAACTACTTAAAAATAAAAAACATGTAAAAATAAATATAGGGATATTAAAACTGCCTACAAATCACTTTCTCTAAACCTCACTTTTGGGCTATAATAATAATTTTGTTATTATTGTTGTATATAATCTGGGCATAAACCACGAGTGATTTATAAATATAACCATAGAGGTGGGTTGTGAAATTTTTATCTAGCTTGCCTCATGGGCGTACCTTCAAGTTTAACATGTTTACATTATAATGCAAATGGAAGTTAAAAATTCAAGATCTATTCATTATCAATATAATTTCTATAAAATCAATATTATATGAAATATATAAAATAAAAGTATTTTTCATATGTATTTATTAAATGTTAAATATCCTTAATAAATTTTTTGACTTGATTCGGATCTTAAAGGACGGAGGTAATTGTGCTCAACATTAGACAAATAGCATAGCGCAATGAAAACGAACAAATTAAATAACCTATTTACTACCCCCTGAAAAATAAGGCAGAGTTATCAAGCAACAATAATGACTCAATGAGTACAAGTTTTTATTGGTCCATTGTCCACTGCAGGGTGTTTGGTACGAACGAAAATGTTTTTTCTTAGAAATAAGTGCATTTATTTTTTATTTTTTATGTTTAATATGTATATAAAAAATATTATGTTAAATTTATTTATATATAATCTAGACAAGGGATTGGATTGTGACTTGTGAGTGGGTGGGGAGGGGGTGCGGGCTATGAGGACGAGGGTACAGATAAAATGAGTTGGATGGTAAGGACAATACAATCAATGCTGAATATTATTTGTAGAACTGTTTTTCCTACTTTTATTAAGAAAATCAATTTTTTTTTAAATAACTTAATTTCCTAGAGAAAATATATTTTGAAAAATTTGACCTATCAAATATGAGAAAATTTAAAAACAAAATTCTGTCATGCGACCATACCAAACACCCCCTAGTATAATCTGTAATAACATCTACCAAATACTTAACCATAAATCTTAAAATTAGTAGTAGTAAACTAGATATTTTCAGCAAAAAAAAAACATAGATAAATAAACGATCAAAAATAGTTCTTTAAAGGTCCACTAGAGGTGCATTCCCAACGAAAATTGTCTGAGTATGGGTAGCTAAATTCAAACATTAGGTAATTGGTATCTTTGTGACACAAAAAGAAAAAAGCATCATTTATATGATATTTTTGCAGAGTCATGGTACACTACCTCTGCATAGTAATTAATTTGTAGTATAGTACCATTTTGATTTTTGCGGGGTACCATACACTAATCGTACTCTTTATTTCGTTACAGCCATGTAACGAAATAATATCTGTGAGGAATTACCCTCACCTTGTTTCAGACTTATGATATGATCAATTTATTTTGCGCCGTATTTATTTTTTCTTTTAAAATATTAATTATATAAATTTTTTAGTAATAATCAATAAAATAATCATTGGGTGGGGGTGGGGGGATACTACTCTTTTGAAATTTTTAGAAACATGAAGGACCCGTTTGGTATGTGGTATTAGATAAAATAATTCATGGATTAAAATTTAGTCCATCTAATACATTGTTTGGTTACTTTATTTATTTTAATCCATAGATTGTTTGTCCACCATATGTGATCTTATCTTATCCCTATAAAATGACGGGATAACTAATCCAAGGTTTAACAAACCTTGGATAAGATTCCTAAATGACTAAACTATCCCCTTATTCCTTTTCCTAAATTTCTTTTGTAATTTAATTTCCTTTTTATTTATATAAAAATGGTTATAAATGTTCTTTTTTAATTCTCCAAATTCGTTTTGTGTAATTTAATGATTTCACTAAAAAAAAAATCTCCATTTTTTCTTGATTTTTTTATCCAAGATAGTTTGTCGATTAACCACTTGAACTATTTATTTTATTATTTTTTTAAAAAAAACAAGCTTTAGGTATTGAACAATTTAAGTAGTCTTAAATCTATGTTAAGTTTAAGATATACTTGACCAACAAAGAATTAGAAATACACTGTGCCATTAATGATCTCCTTAGTGGTACATTATATCTATATATATATATATATATATATTTGACTTAACTTGTTAAATGGAATAGAAAATCCTAAAAACAAAAAATATTGTCCGGCGGTTATCTACCTTGACCCAATTACATGAAATTAACAATCTCATAATAACACAAGGGTATAATAGGAAATAAATTTTTTGTAGAGTTTTAAATCAAACACAAGATTAAGTAGAAAGTAATGAACCAAACACTTGACAAAAAATAATCCCTGCACAACTAATTCCTGTATTACTAATCTCACGCGTTACTAATCTCTGCATTACTAATCCCTGTATTATCAATGTTTGTACCAAACGACCCCTAAAGAGTTGTAGCATTATCATGTATGGGTAGATTAGTACATTGGAAAATACTACTCTTCCATCTTTATTGAAGTGGCACATTTAAAATTTAAAATATTCAAATTTTAAATTTTGATCATGTGAAAAGTACTATAAATAATAATATTTGACCATTTGAAATATTAAAAAATATTTATTGATTCTCAAAATTTCAATTGTGCCACATAAAAAATTAAACTAAAACAGAGAAATTAACATGCAATAACATCAAAGTACACTTATTTTTTGTAATAATTTTTTTCTATATTTTATAAGTATATAAGTACTAAAAAATGAGGCGGACCCAAGTTAGTGTGGAGGTTGTAAATCAATTTGTTTGGAGGTTCACAAGTTAATATACATAAATTTATTTAATTTTCTAATACAAATATAGAGTCTATGAAAAAGCTAGTGGCTTCGTTCGAACCCATGACCTCCACCTAGCTCCACCTCTGATAAATTAAATCCGTATCTTTTATTTATGAGCAACAAAAAAAAAGAGGGAAATTATTGAAGGAAAAGGAGACAAATGACGTTAAGTTGGGCCGTACTGATCTGAAAAATCCGACATGTCCACATCCCCAAATCTAGTTGCAAATCTCTTTTTCTGTCCTTGCTTTTGTCATCAGAAATAGACGTGGAGTCGGAAATTAAAGTTTATGAATTTGGATTTTGAGATTCTAATTTTTTTAATTTATTGAGTTTTAAATTAATAACTTATACATATTCAATAAATTTCTTACTACAAATACAGGATTTGAACCAAACAATTTTTATGGGGGCACCGAGAATCCTACTAGCTTCGATAGTTGATTGCTTAATTTTTTACTTTGTTGGTGAGGGTTCGAATCCTCACACCCGAATCCCTCTCTGATTTCCTTTTCCTCTACCCCAAAGTGGGCTGGGACTGGTGACTTTTAAAAAGATCCAAAACCATTGCAATTAATAATGGGCTGGACTCAAGTGCTCAATTCTAGGCCCAGTCATTTACGTTTGGACGGACCTTGGATTGGGATTTGTGTAAATGTATCGATAAGTGAATATCAATGATCAAGAGGCTATAAGCTTCAATGACTACTAGTATAGTAATTAAATCGACAAACAAAGTCTCATATTAATAGTTTAAAGAAAATAGAAATTACATATAACTCGTAGTGATGATAATCTTTAATTAACTTGATTGTTTTAGCCAACCTAATAACACACTAAAATACGCGTATATAGTTTGTTGTTTTCCGACACGTATACATGCATCGATAATATTCAAAGGAAAATCTACATGACTGATTACTATGTATTCACGTGACTGTATGGTATTGTGTTAATTTAGGAAAGATTTACAAAAATGATCTTGGAGGATGGATCATCTTGACTTTTAATTTGACCTAGCTTGCCCATGAACGAAACATAAAATTTAACTAATTTTGATTTCCGATGTGGAAGGTTTAATTTGGCCATGAGGTAAGTCAGAAGTTCAAAACTATTCATTTTTTAATTATTTAAGATTGTAATAGGATCAAAATAAATTTTAAGAATTAATGTAGAATTTGGTATCATGTAAATAGACATTAGATTATTAGATCCAAATGATTTGAAAACAAATTATGTAGCAACTCAACCCTCCTTAATTATATCCAAATTTGGTACTATATATAATTCTAACACTATCGACCAATGTGAATAAATGTACATGCATCTCAATCACCAAAAAGTTTCAATATCTCTACCCAAGAATTGCATGCAAGGCCATGCAGAAAGCACAATAATCACAACAAAATTATGTTGTTTGCTAAATTCTCATGGCTAGTGCTAGCAGTATTATTATTACCACACCAAACTCCAAGAACAACAACTCAGATGTTTTCATCTTTCTTGCTCCAAGAGGAAAACACTTATTATCTTGATTTTTTTTTATAATCAGTGAGACTTCTTATAAAAGATAAATGGTGGTGAATCCGATCCATTCCAACACAATCTTTGTTAGTGTAAGGGACAAAACTACTATTACCTCAGTCATAGATTCGACAGAAATTAATAGATTTAGCTCAAACCTTGTAATCTATATTTTAAAATTCACTTAATATATATAATAATATTAACTTACAAAGGTTTAGTAATCTGTATTTCCTAAAATCCAGAACTTATAAACTTAAGATTCTAGTTCCGCCTCTGACTAACCGAGTACGTTCATTTTACTCATCCTTGGCACTACCATAAAGAGAGGAGCTCTGCACAAACTTCTTGACGGGGAAAAATTAACTTAAAAAATGTCTTGAAAATGATTAGTCTTGTTCATGGTTGTCGATGGAATTATTGTTTTACAGCAAAGAAAAATATAAAGTAACATTCTTAATTATATCAATCTAGTGCTAATTAAACTGCAGCCTTATTACTGCTAACTTTTAATTACTCTATTATTCTTAAAAGGAAAAGCTTAATTATTATACTCGTGTTCTGCGCATGCTTCCTACCTCTCACATTAGTAGTGGTTTAATTTGCATGGGTTCTTTAATTAGCTTTACTTCTTTTTACATACCAACGTAGGATTCAAGTTAGCTATGACAATTCACAAGTACGCCGTAGATTATATTTGAATAAAAAAAATTATTTATTGCAATTTTGGTTTTATCATGATATTTGGCATGCTTTTAAAAAGGCATAATACATAAATGTGTCATTTAACTTGGCCTTATTTTACGTTTATGTCCTTCAACTTTGGGTATGCACAAGTAGGCACTTAAACTTGTATAAAGTTGAACAAGTAGACACGTGAGTCCTACATGGCATAATACACATAGGACACCACGTAGAATAAAAAATGACATGTAGGATGCCATGTAGGACATGTGTGTCTGTCTATTTGTTCAACTTTATACAAATTTAAGTGTCTACTTGTGCACACCGAAAGTTGAAGGGCATAAATGTGATTTGAAGCCAAGTTAAAGGGCATATTTATGTATTATGCCATTTAAAAACTTTGGTATTCGGTGTATTTTAAAAAAATTACTGAATATCATATTGAGTATGTAATTCTAAATACAATTTTTATATATTATTTTAATTCTAACAAATTTAAAAATTAGTATTAGTAAAAATCTAAATATTTAGATGTTTGGACTTTGACTATTGTTCTATATTGATTGAAATGCCATGTTTGGGTAATTAATTAACAGAGAAAATTACTTATACTTTATTTTAAATATTTGTTTATGTTTAAGCGGGTGTTATTATGATATAATTGAGATGTCTCTCGAAAATGCAAAGTTATCATTATTTATTAACAAATTATGACTTTCAAAATTATATCATACTGTACCATGTGCACCCTAATGGTAAACACAACCCTTAATAAGAAGTGTCATATGATATTGCTTAAGTGTCATATAACATTGCTTGAAAATAATACTCCACTTCATGGCTAAACTATACATATATATATACATATATATATACATATATATATATATATATCATATCACCGATACTTCTAGCAAAAAATATACGTATCAAAGAGTTAATGTTGCACTACTAGAAAGTTTATTAGAAGTTTGATCTAAAATTTCTTTAAAATTATTTTTCTATGATTATATCAGTAGAAAATAAGTAATAATTTGTGAACACCCCCCCCCCACCCCCCCCTAATTAATCTGAACCATAGGGGGTGGGGGTCCAACTTTTCATAAACAGTATTGATGACAAAGCTTCTTTTGGAGATTAATAATGTTATTATAGAAAAGGGATTGGAGTATGGAGTAAAGCAAAGTATGAAGTGAATTTCTTAATCTAGAAATTGATTATGTTTAAAGTTAAAGAATCTGATTAGGCACATATAAGCTTGCTTTATTAGAGATTCTTCTATCTAACCCATCATTGCTAATTGGGCAGGACCACAATCTTTGTGAGAACTCAAAATTAAAGGCCCACTCCCCCAAAAAAAAAGCCCATTATAAGCCGCATGCGGTTTGTCTATTGCATTTTCGAGTTTTTACATGGTTTTAATTATGACATTTTAATCACTAAAATGTTAAGAAAATAAACTCAAAATAACAATAATGAAAAATGAAAAAAAAGACAAAACAGTAGAACTTTGGTTGAAACATAGTCATCCCGATGTTTCATTCAAACTAAGTCATGTTTTAATTGGATACTCTTAATAAAGTGTTCCAATCAGATACTCTTGGTTGATTTTTAAAAACAGTTTTTTGTGTGTTTTCATTTGTCTATTAGATTGTTGAATCAACCGCATAAAATATGTCATCTTCTTTAATAACATGCAAATAACCTCAAGAAAGAATGCATGAGGTTTTAAGGCTTATATGGGTGAATGCATAAAATTAAAGAAAATAACATATTAGTAGATGAACCAGTACACACGCAAGAAAAATAATAATCAAAATAAAACCAAAAATATCTAATATAAATACTTTATTACGAGTTGATTTGTTAAACTAAAATAAAGATTAATTTTTAGTGTCTAAATGAAATATCATGACAACTTTAAAGGGAAAATTATATATTAAAGTTATTTACATTTTTTAAAAATTATTTTCAACAGAAATGTAGTGCAAATTGTAAGTAGATTTTCCATATTACCCCTGTTTAATTATTTAGTTGTAATGTAATGAGAGGGATGAGTTGATGTGAGTGCCCACACTGTTAAGTTTGGTATGCCGTTTCAATCATCTCTCATCTTATTATATATCATCATCATATTTGTGTTTGAAACATTTGAAGCATAAGTTTGCATAAATTGTAAATTAAGATATTTGTAATAATTTCCTTATATATACAGTATTTTTTTCCTTTTAGAAATTTCCAAAGAATTTTAATTTGGAGTTTTTTAAGAAAAGAAAAAGTTTAGGGTAATATTTATTAGGAGGCAATTTGATTGTATGATATAAAAAAATTACATTATCTGTCTGTGATACTAGGGGTGCTAAATGAATGATCTGAGTTGAGTTTAGAAAAGTCAATAAGATATGTGTTGATTCGCTCAAAAGTTATTTAAGTTGAGATGTGATGAATTAAACAATGATTAAATGTTTAATACACCCAACTCTTACATAGTTTTGTCTTTGTTATTTTCTTATGATTTATTTGTTATCTAAGTATTTTTTTTCTTATTAAGGCTATAACGCATCAAACAAGTAAAAAAATTAAAAATACCTATATAAGCTTTTTTCATATGTTATATGGCTACATATTTAGTCCAAATAAACTTTTTCATATGTTACTTGGCTATGTATTTAGCCTAAATAAGTTAAATGTTAAAATTATCTGAAGTGAATCGATCAAAATAAGTTGAATTAATAAATAGGTGTATAATTAAACATTCAAACTTGAACAAGTTGAATGAATCATATACTAGACTAATTTATCACTCATATATCACACTTTTATCATTTAGAAAGTCCAAGTCCAATTCCTATATAATCCTATAAACCCTAAATAAATGTACTAGATCTAGTAATTCAACTATTCACATGAATTTCATTTTGAATAATTAGTACTTATCACGTTATAATAACGAATGTCACACCAAATTGTTGATGTACAAATATATTATATATTGCCGTGACGTAATTAAGAACTTTCTTGACTAATGTGTGCTACTTTGTAATAAAATTAGGCTGATTATTAATTATGATCCACCTACGTACGTAATATGAAAACAAATGATAATTAATGTGTTAATCACTCATTATAATGTAACATAGTACAAAACTAACCACAAGCTTAGAATGTAAGGCATTAACGAATTATCCCTATATAGATATAGAGCCAATTAGTACAAAACAAATTATTTCAACTTTAAAAGAGGCAATTGAAAATTGATGTTACTTCCATATAGTACAAATCAATTATGAAGTGATAGAATTTATATTATTTTTATGATCGAGAAATCGATTTAACGTCAATCTTAGGATTAATTGTATCTTTGAAACCTAGAGATAAATGAATCGGTCCCTCTACTTTTCTCCATTTGAAAACTGGACTTATTTTGCATGAGGAAGAGCTTAGGCTTTGTGACTCGTCCCTCAACCCACTAGAACTAATCCCCGGGGCCAAAGTGCCCCTATTTTTTGTTTATACATAACGTATATTATGCATTTATTAATTTGATTTTATGATTGAAAAATCGATCTGATGCCAATCCTTAGACCAGGAACATTTTTTGAAACTAAAAGATAATGGATTAGTCCCCTTACTTTTCTTCATTCAAAAATCAGACTTGTTTTGCTGAAAAAGTTCAGACTTGTGACTCGTTCCTAACTAAGCTCCGGGAGGTCAAATTTCTATATATTTTTTTGCTTTGTCTTTATGTATCATATATCATGCATTTATTGATTTGATATAAATTTCAAATATGAAATAACTTTATTTTTCCAATAGAATTTGTACTTATGAATCAATAATCAAGAATGACCATTAATTTGGATCAAGACTTTGGGTTTGTGTATTCATAATCAAGAATGACCATCAATTTGGATCAAGACTTTGGGTTTGTGTTGGTGGGGGTGGGGTGGACATAATCTTGAATTATTTCCAGCAGATTACAGCATTAAGAGAGTATTGACCAGATAACCCATGGTTTGACCAAGTTTTAAGGTTAGGACATTAGGTAGGTACATGAAAGAAAAACAATTACTATATATAAAGAGACAGCCCCTACAGCTGGAAACAGTACTAAAACAATGAGGTAAAATTATGGGGATTAGATTCCCTAATTCCTTTATTATGTTATATATGAGGACCCAATGGCCCTATGGAGAAGACATTATTATTTCTTAAAAAAAAATTATTATTATTATTATAGTATACATTAAAGAAAAGATAAGACTGACATATGAATATTAAAAACCAAATAGAAAATGAATGAAAAGCAGAAGAGTAGGGAGTATTATTATTGAGTAGTACTTAGCTTTGTCAACAGCAGCACTATCTTATCAATTGTACAAATCTTAAACCTCACACTTTATTATCTACCCATCAATCAAAGCAACTTCTCTGCATAGCATCTTTGAAATACAATTTGGGGGGTCCATTCTTATTTTTTTACAAATTTTAATTCCTAGAAACTCAATATTGCAATATTTTATTAAGTACTTTTTTAAACCCTGAATTGGATGGTGTTGACACTTCACGCTAGGTTAAAAGGTTGATGGTGTTTATATCGTTGCTATGTTAAGGCTACTTTGAAAGATATTAAACTAAGATAGCTTGTTACAAAAATAATACTTATATAAAGTATTGTCGAAATATTCAAGGCACAAGTGACTTGTGAGTAGCCTGAATATAATGAAAGTGGTTCCGGTACCTTATAGTATAAGACTATGTGGATCCTTTTGGTGGATTAAATTTGATGTTTTAATTCATATTTAGTATGTTATTGATGTTGTAACTCATTTAGAATTTGATTTGACAACAATTAGCGTTGGTTTGTAGTTGTATAATAGAATAGACTAAAAAATGAAGATAAAACAAATAAATTGAAATGAACGGAGTATATAGCATATACTATACAAACACCTTTTATGTATTGAATATAGATTTCGAGTTCGAGCTTTAAAAATAAAATTAATTTTAGTAAATGTGTTTTACTAATGAGACTTCTCAGTACAAATTCATAATAATCAAATTTCAAAACAAACGTAGAATAAGAAACTAAAAGGAAAACGTCCCTCTATTCTATTTTTTGTGATATTATTATTTCACAGGAATCAAATAATTCCTCATTAAAATTTTAAAAGTTTATTACATGAAATGCGGTCTTATATTGTTTTTAAATATGTAAAAGACTATTTCACAATTTTAAAACATCAATATCCAAATTCACGTCAAGATTAGATAATAGACTGTTCACACTTTGAATCTTTTTCTTTTTTTTTTTGGAATAAAGAGAGTTGGTAAAAGAAACTATAATATTTGTTTCACATTCTCGGACATGAAAATTGTTGTGAAGTTAAATTGAGTATGCATCAAATGGTTTTGGTAAAAGAAAAAAATATAATACTTGTCACTTTTAAATTTTTGATAATCAATTAAACTAATCATCACAACTAAATTGAATTAATTAAATTCAATATTTTAAATAATCATGTTATGAATTACAATTTCTTTCGTATCAAGATAGTGCAAAAGTTAAAGTATTGATCAAAATTCATATTATTTAAATTTGAGAAACAAAATACTCTCTACTCAAATATACGTGACACTATATAACTCGACATAAAAACATTTTTTTTGAGATTTGTGATAAAAAATAAAGGGAAAAGGCTTAAATATGCCATCGAACTTTCAGAAAAGGCTCATTTATGTCATCCATTAAAAGTTTGGCTCATCTATGCCATTACCGTTTAAGAAAATGCTCATTCATGCCATTATTTTTTAACGCCGTTAAAATGTTTGTTCAAAATTTTGATTTTTTATTATAAAAATAATAATAACGTGGCCGAATTATAATTGGCCACGTGTAAAAAATGGTTTTGCAAAACCACCGTAAAAAAATAATGGCATGAATGAGCCTTTTCTTAAACGATAATGGCATAGATGAGCCAAACTTTAAACGGATGACATAAATGAGTATTTTCTGAAAGTTCGATGGCATATTTGAGCCTTTTCCCAAAAATAAATTTTAGATATTTGTATGACTATAAATTATTAATATCTGTGTATCAATTAAAGATATTTTCTTGTAGGGAATATAACATTACTCTTTACATATCTGTGTTAGAAGCATCAAATAAGAAATGCAGGCCTAGTACAGCAGTATACATCATCAATCAAAATTGAGAAGTGATTTGGTGGGCCATTACATGCATAGTACACAGTAGTAATGAACAGTGGAGTTTTGATGGACCACAGAAGCACAAGATTATTTCTGAAAGAGGAGAAGAATTGTTAGGTTAGTTGGCACTCATAGAAAATAAAATGAGTGTGTAACAGCAAAGAGAGCTCTGTTACAACAGTTGGCAAAATGTGTCAGTTAAAAATTAGGAAAAAAAAGGAAAGTTGTGTCAAACTTGGCCTTCAAGAGAAGAACAAGAACCTCTCCAAAATGTTGTATGTGAAATCATTTAATAGGGTTGTTCAGTGCACTAAATTTTCATTAGGTAGATTTGAGAAAAGGGTCAGACTGATGTACACAATTTTATCTTATATTTCTGTAAAAATATAAAGAAATACTTTTTTAGGTCTAACTCAGCCCTGAAGCTCAACGAAAGAAGGATTGTCCAAATCATATAAAATAATTCAAGATTTTGTCATCATACTCAACAACCTGCCTCACATCTAGAATTGGAAATGTGTTGATAATTTAATATGAGGATCCAACATCTGTAAATTATAATCTAATATAAATGTGGCTTTGATACCAATTAAAGAAAACAAACTGAGTCTAACTCCACCTCAAAAATTACTTAAATCATACAAAGAGTTCAAAATTACTTTATCCCACCAATGTAAGACTCAATACATAGATTGTTTCTACGGTTTCAATCTGTGACATTCTGATCATATGATAACAACTTTCTCAGTTATGTTAAAAAGACAGTATGTGAAGCCATTTATTAATTGGAAATATATTAAAGAGCATAATGTATAGGAATGAGTGTATGTGTTTACAATATTTTAAAGGAAAGGAAATTACAAGGAGTAAAGTATGGGGAAAAAAAGGGGAAGGATTAGGTTCTGTAATAATTTAAGCAACCATTTCTGTAAGAGCAGTTGGCAGTAGTTAGTATGTCTTTTATAAAATCATAGATGTCACCATTTTGCTTGGGCAGGTAAAATACCTTTTACTATCTTCTTAAGTATTACTTATTGCTCTCTCTTTCTCAAAATAAATAAATATAATTTGATCTATTAAGTATAAAGTTTGCTTCTTTACTAGTTCTTGAAAGTACCCCAGTTGGTGAATTTAAGTGGTGTAAAAGGGGTACTATCAAAAACCCAATTTAGGCTACTGTATGTTATATAATTGGGGTTAGGAATTGGTGCTTTTTATTGGCATTTTTAGCTAAAATATTTCAGAATATCTGAAAAGTGTTGTTGGAGTCTATTCTTTTTCTTGATACTTGTGGGGCTTTGAGTTGTTTTTTGATTCTAAGCTTCAGCTGAGACAATTGGTATATATTTCCTTAACAAGAACCTTTTTCTTTAACAAACCCCATTCTCATCTCCATATTGAATTTGCTGGAAGATAAAAAGAACAGTGAAGAGCTAAGGTTAATGTGAAGCTTGTAACTTTCTCTTTGCTGTTTTTAATAGTAGTAAACAAAAGGAATCTGCTTTCTTTTCTATTAGTGTGAGCTGTTATTTCACCAATGCTTTTCACTTGTTCATTTGTCTACTTTATGCTCTGAAAGTTTCATACTTTCTTGTCTCTGGGATTTAACTACTTTTTTTCCCATCTTATTAGACTAGGCTTGATCCTAGGGTTCTTGAAAACAAACAAGGGGGGTTAAAGATTTTATGCCTGCTACTTTGGATTTTTTTTTAATTTTTTACCTTTGTTGTGTGTCTATAGGATGCTGCATTGAGAGATTTATTTTGATTTAAAGCTGCCAAGTTATTTTGTTCCTTGTTGAGTCTTGCAAGATATTACTAGTTCTTTTTGGTCAAACCCCACTTTACCTTTTCTTTTTTATTTTTCTTGCACAGAGTTCCTTTCTGTCAAATAACAATCAAGTTCTTAGCTTTGGTTAAAAACATTGCATTGGTGTTGTTGCCTTTTTGAAGGTTGCACGAATTGAGTTCAGAACTAAATTTGTGGATCCTGAGCTCTCTGCCTTTGTATTTTCTTGAAAATGGGTACTAAGGAAACTGGTTCTTTCAATTGCCCTTCTACTGGGATGAATAGAGCAGATTCAATGCCTAATGTTGACCCTTTTAGTGGTTCTGGTTGGGATCCACTTCTTTCACTGAATCAGAAAGGGGGATTTAAAGGATCTTCAGTTGTTGGTCACAATGAGTTTGTCAATTTGCCTTATCAATCGTCTCAGTTTGTTCACTATCCATCTGATTCAAATCTAGCTGAAATGGTCCCAAAGATTCCAGCTTTTGGAAATGAAAGTTACTCAGAATTGGTCAATACTTTTCCTTTACAAGAACAGCTAAGAGGGGCAAATTGTTATGCTAACTATGTTAAGAACAGAGGGATTTCCACTGAGGGAGAGTGCCAAATTTCTGGTGAAGGTGCTGTGGAGGTTTCACCTAATGGGAAGAGGAAAATATCAGAAAACCATTCTTTATCCAATGCCAACAAGGTATACACTGCTATCTTTTTTAAGTCTTTCCTGTTAGTAGGTAGTAGTGCATTGTCTTGTTGTTTGTTCATATTAGTAGTCCTAGTATTGCTCGTATAGTTTCTTGCCCTTCGATTTCTGTTACTATCTATTGATTCCTTGTACCTCAATTATCATATTATTTTCTTGTTGTTTATGTTTTGTTACTATATGCTGTTTTTGTTATTAGCTATTGTTTCTTCTACTTCCTTTACTTATTTTGTTGGACTGCTTTGAACTGTTTTTTCTTGAGATGACGGTCTATCAGAAATGGCCTCTCTTTACCTTTGAGGTAGGGGTAAGGTCTACATACGCTCTACCCTCCCCATACCCACTCTGTGGGATTACACTGGTTAAGTTATTGTTGTTTTTAAGTCTTTCTGATCATCGGTGTTGCTGCTAGAAAATGTCCATTTAGTTTTTGTGCTTTCTTCAATGTAGAATGTTGAAGGAGAGCTGCAGAAGGCTCCATCAAGAGATAGTTCAGACTGTTCAAAAGAACAAGATGATGGAAAAAGACACAAAACAGACCAAAATGTTAGCTCTAATTTAAGGAGCAAGCAAGCAGGGAAACAAGTTAAGGATGACTCTGATGGTGGAGAACCTCCTAAGGATAGTTATGTTCATGTTAGGGCTAAAAGAGGGCAAGCCACAAACAGCCACAGCCTTGCTGAAAGGGTAACACATAGTCTCCTACTGGCCTTAAAAGATAATGTTGTAATCAATTTAAGTTGTTTATCTTTTCTTGACATATTGAATGAATCTTAAAAGTCATTCTGGCTGGCAGGTGAGGAGAGAAAGGATCAGTGAGAGGATGAGATTGCTTCAAGAATTAGTTCCGGGCTGCAATAAGGTATTTACTAGTTTTATTGTTGCTTAAACTTTTTGTTTATTTGTGATGTATGGTTAAAATTGTTAAATTTTATTTTCAACAGATAACTGGAAAAGCTGTGATGCTTGATGAGATTATCAACTACGTGCAATCGCTGCAACAGCAGGTTGAGGTAAATATGATAGCCCCTGGCTCATAATTTTGTGTTTTCTGTGCCTGATCAGATCGAATTGTGATTTACTATTGTAACACAATTTTAGATAGACATAACTAAATCATGTAGGATTAATCCAATGGTGCTCCTTTAACTTATTTTGTTAGCATGAGTTTTTTTCTTCTGATGAAGAATCTTGCGAGATCATGGTTCGTTTTGAGAAAAGTAAGCTTGGCCTAACAAATTAACTTAAGAGGGATCCAGTCAGAAGATGTCTGTGATAAATGAGTATTAATTTTGATTTAAGGATATGTTCATTGTACCGGTCTAATGCAGGGAAAAGTATTCTTTTCCTGTGTTAGAACAAGTGTTTTTGATCATCCTGTGTTAGAATTAGTCATCCTGCGTTAGAATAAGTGTTCCATGCTTTCAAGAACCGATTAAACTGATTCCAAATTGATCTGATTCGATGTTGCAGTTCCTGTCAATGAAACTCGCTACTGTAAATCCGGAACTGAACTTCGATATTGATCGTATTTTATCAAAAGAGGTAAGTTTAAGTATAGTGTTTGTGATCATCTATATTCAATGTTTAACTATGAAGTTGAAAATTCACTTGCTTGTAACTTAAATGTAGATGCTCCATCAGCAAACTAGCAATGCAGCTCTTCTTGGTCTTGGTCCAGGGCTAAGTTCCTCTCTTCCTTTTCCTGGAATTTCTCATGGAAGTTTTGCTGGTATCCCCGGAACGACACCACCTTTCCATCCCTTGCCTCAGGTATAACCAAAGTTCTCTCATAGGAAAAAAACTTATGTGCACTCGATGTCCACGCCAAGCAAATAAATGCAAAACCCGACTCAACATATACACTGTTAACACTAAACCATAGTTAGGTAATATGCAAATTGTTGTTTGATATGTGACTCATATAGTAAATGTGCCGTTTAACTTGGTTTCGGTTCACATCTATGTGCTCCCACTTTGGGTGTGCACACGTAGACACTTAAACTTGTATAAAGTTGAACAAGTAGACACGCATCCTACAAGGCAATTCACTTGAGATACTCTTAAACTTGTATGTATTAAGCAATGTATGATGCATGTGTGTACTTGTTTAACTTTGTACAAGT